>JAHIAM010001196.1:0-68038 GCA_021605205.1 Aegilops longissima | reverse complement strand
CCGACTTGGCTCTCGAACTCGGCTCGCACGATCTCCTCCACGGGACGAGATGTGCACCCGCTTCATCACCAACTTCCAGGTATCATGCACCGCCTCTCGCTGCGGAGCGACATCGCCGCATCAAGCAGCAGCCATGGGAGACCTCGCAAGTACATCCAGCGCTTCAACAACGCACGCCAAGATTCCTAAGGTGACCGAGGAGGCCATCATCTCTGCCTTTCTCCGACGGTGGCGTGACGCCAAGATGAAGGAGGAGCATGGCGATGAAGATCTGTGCACATATTTGAGCTGTTCAACTTGGCTACCGCGCGCCAGATGAGGAAGGACGCCTTTCCTCCTCGAGCTGCCAACCGCACCCGTAAGAGAAGAAGTCCTAGGCCAAGGACGGAAGCGCAAGGGGATGCCGTGCTCAGGCGAACCAGATACCAAGCGAGGCGTAGATCAGCCCGAGTCTTCCAAGGGCAGCCGGTATCGGTGTACCACGACCTCCACACCCACAACACCAACGAATGTCAAGAGCCCGAGCCGCAAGCGAGAAGGAGATGGTCGACGCCCGACCGCAACGATCGAGGCTAAGGCTGAGGAGGAGGAAGAAACGCATGACGCTGGAAGACCGTGGCCTCGCCAAGGGTGGCGCGACCAACCTCGTGAGGATCGCTGCAGGATCAGCCTCGCAGGGAGGCCGGAGGATCAGCCTCGCGAGGATCGCCTGCAAGGAAACGCAGGCCTCCTCCTCTCCGCCGCAGCCAAGGAGAAATGAGGACCATCATCGACGGGGGCTGGGGCTTCAGGAGCCGCACGCGATCGCTTGCATCCCTGGGTGGAGCCTGCCCCAGCCTCTCAACGCATCTTCAAGCAGCTTTGCCTGCAAGTGAATGCAGTCCTCCCTGTGCTCGGCCACACGCCTCAAGCCCCAACCTCATGACGAGAGTTTGTGCTCCACGCCATGCCTCCTAAGTCTTGATCCGCTTCCTCCCTCCTTCACCTTCGTGATGCCGCAGGGGATACTCGAGCTCTGTTGCAAGACGCCGCTGCAGCACCTCGCGATCAAGCCGAGGTCGCGGTCTGCCGCCTCCTAGCGGCCGCGGCTTCCCAAGCATTTGACGGAGAAAAGGTCTCCAACAACATAGCAGAGTATGAGGGCTTGATAGCGGCCCAAGGCCACAGCTGCCCTAGGAGTGAAGCGCCTACCATCAAGGGTGATTCACCCTCGCCAACTTCTCCAACAAGGTGTACGAGCCGAGGGATGAGCACATGGAAGCCAACCTCGCAGAGGTCCGCAGGATGGAGAAGCAGCCTGGGGCTGAGTTGCAGCATGTGCCCTGTGGCACCAATCAAGAGGCCGACGACATTGCCAAACGGGCATCCAGGCTACCTCAGAGCCTCGGGCGCTTCAAAGAGCTGCTCTTCAAGCCCTCGCCACGCCATCACTGCTAAGCACGGTGCAGCCTCGGAGGAGCTTCCCAGCCACCAGCCTCGAGCCCTCTGCCAGGCTCTGCCTCAGAGCGTGCTCGCTATTAACGCTGGAGCCTCGTGGAGGGTGCTGGATCACGAGCTCCGAGCTACCGACGCAAGGGACCTTGCCGAGAAGGAGGAAGAAGTAGAGCGTGTGGCGCAAGCCACATCATATCTGCATTAGGGATGGAGAGCTCACCGAAGCGTACCAAATGATGTGTCCTCTACGCTGCATCTCCGTGGAGCAAGGGAAGGAACTCCGCAGATATACACGGTGGGGACTGGGCATCATTCATCATCGTGGATCCTCGCGGCAAGGCATTCGCCGCTGGTTTTATTGGCCCATCGCGCCAATGACGCTGCCGAACTGGTGAAGGCTTGCGAGGCCTGCCAATTCCATGCCAAGCGATCCATCACCGGCGGAAGGTCTGCAAACTATACCCTCTCGTGGCCATTCGCAACTGGGGCTGGATATCCGGCCCGCTTCTCAGCGCCAGGGCTACCGCTACCTCTACGCCGCTGCTACAAGTTCACCAAGTGGGCTAAACCGAAGCCGCTCCACCATCCCCGCAGGTTCTGCGGTCAAGTTCATCAAGGGCATCTTGAGCCGGTTCGGGTGACGAACCGCATCATCACCGACAACAGTTCGCAATTCACCAAGAACCTCTTCAAAACATATTGCGCTAACCTTGAACGCAGATATGCTACGCCGGTAGCACACCGCTGAGCAACGGTCAGCCGAAGGGCCAATGCAGAGGTCCCGAGGGGCCTCAAAACCAGGACATTCAAGAAGAAGTTGAGGCCTGCAGCAGAGGCTGGTACGATGAGCTTCACCATATTATGGTCCATCCGCACAACCGCACCAGCCGACCGGGCGAGACCCCGCTCTTCCCTGGTCTATGGAGTGAAGCAGTCCTCCTCACGAGGTCGACGTTGATCCGCACGGGTCCAGCGCTCGACGAGGCGTAGCAGGACGCCATGCGGGGACGGACCGTCGCTAGGGAGGAGCATCGCCGGAAGCCGTGCTACGAGCGGCAAGATACCAACAAGCGCCGGGTGATACCATCGCCGCAACATCCGCCCAGACACTCGAGGTAGGGGACCTCGTGCTCAGCGGTTCTCTCCGTGGAAGGGCTACATAAGCTATCTCCCATGTGGGAGGGCCCGCTCAAGGTTGTTCATGTTTCCGCCCGCCCACGCGCTTGAGACTCGTGGAGGGGTGCCCGCCCGTAACGCTGTGGAACATCCAAAGACCCGGAGGTTTTACCCTAAAAAGGCCCAGAGCCTGTGAAGAAGGCGAATGCCTCGCTGTATGCTTTTGGAAAAGGCCCAGAGCTCGTGAAGAAGGCGAATGCCCGTGAAGCTGTTATGCTTTTGGAAAAGGCCCAGAGCTCGTGAAGAAGGCGAATGCCTATGAAGTGCTATGCTTTGGAAAAGGCCCGAGCTCGTGAAGAAGGCAAATGCCTATGAAGTTTATCTCGCCCAAAAAGGCCCGTGCTCGTGAAGAAGGCAAACGCCTGGAAGTTTATCTTTCGAGAAAGGCCCGAGCCGTGAAGAAGGCCAATGCCTCGTGAAACTCGCCGCCGTGACACTCTCACATAATAATGAGTTGGGGCTGTACATGCCCGAGTCTCGGAGCGCCGACCTCGTGCTCTGGGCTCCTCCCACGCCCTAGGCAGCACTTAGCTCCGCTCGGTGAGAAGACGTCAAGACTAGATTAGGTGCCCGACGCGCTTTTCTCATTTGCTTTCGCAGTTGGCTTATTCTTTCCCATTCGAGGTTTTATCGGTTGTTGCCGCCTTTGGCTTGTGACTTTTGCCTTTTCGCTTCACGCCGATTTCTTCAAGCAAGTCTCGCGAGGGAGCAGCGGGCACCTCGCGAAGTGTTTTCTGCCCTTATTGTTTGAGGCTTCCCTACCCGGTCCACTACAGAGCACTTCTCCACGCGTCTCCCACGGGCACCGTGGACACCTAACATAGGACCTGGTCGGTCCGCCCGCAGCCGAGGCCGGAGCTACCTCTCCGCACTAACCTTCGCAGGACATGAAGCATTCAACGAGGCCTCGCCTCGGGAAGCAGAGGCCACGACGCACTTCGAGCTAAGTAATTTCTACGCACAGCGTGGCACAAAGGCATAATACCGAAATAGCGGAAACAGACGACATTAACAACAATAGTTCAAGCACGGCCCCGGGGCCCTACACTCACTGCCTCCTTGCGCAGAAAAGGAAAAAGAATAAAACAGCGCCGACTCACCGACACCAACTCGCTGGGAGACTCGAATCGCCTCCGAGTCGGGCGAACTCCTCTCGCTTCACCGAGGCGCGACGGTAGGCAGACCCGCCACCACATCTCGGCGGCGCGGGCGCTGAGCGATCGCGCCACCTGGAGGAGCCGCTCCAAGAAGAGTCGTTAAAGCTCGATGAACCCCGAAGCGCCACCAACCACGGCGCATGCCGCCTTTCATCATCGCTGGCTGGGCCCACGCCGCGTCGCCGCTCGTGGCAGCACCCATCGCGCGACCTTCTTCCCCGAACACCCTCACGAGGGTGGCATCGCCGTCAACTTGAAGTGCAGGTGCACCGCCGCTCAGACGACGCTGCGGCAAACGCTTGCACCAGGGTCGTCATGCTCTGGCTGCGAGACCTCCAATAAGCCCAGAGGCCCGCTGCAGCAACCATCCGCCTGAGCCAAAGGCCGCCTGGGCACCGCCGAAGCTCGCTTAGGAGGGAGCGAGGAAGCTGAAGCCGGTAATCGTTGGTCTGCCGACCACACAACAAACTCCGCAGCACTCTACCGAGTGGAAGCGCGGCCTAGGGGGTCGCGTCAGAAGGCCAGACCCCAAAGAACGGCCTGCCGCCTGCCACCGCTGGAGATCACCTCCACGGCCGCAAGGAGCCACTATGGGAGCCACAGGGTGCTTGCGAGGACGGCTCGACCGCGCTTAGGGCAGGGGAGAGTCGCTCCACCGGCGGGTCTTTCCTTTCTCCGCAGCCGAGAACCTCTTTGTCGGAGCCATGAAGAAGAAGGGGAAGCAAGAGGGACGGACTGAAGGGCAGGCGCCCCTGCATTATAGCCGGAAGGCCAACCGCCGCCTCCACGATCGCAGTAGTCATGACCCATGCCTTCGTGGACTTGTCAATTGCAGTCGCCGAGGCGCCGTGGGGAGCGGGCCGCCACGCCCAATCAACCGCCACGCTGGAGCACAAGGTCAGCAGTGTTAGGGCTCATGGGCGCTCGACTTGCCCTTCGCTTCTCGCCAGCTAAGTCCGGGCGCGCTTTGGGCCCGGGGCTACTGCCGGCGCTCGGGAACGGGGTACCAGACTTGCTTCGCCGCGCCCGCGGCGGTTTCAAGGTGGCCCAAGACGCCCATCTTCATCAAGACAAGCTCAAGACCTCGGGGGCCAGATTCGGGCGGACGACAGAAGCTTCTCGGCACGCCTCGCAGCCTGGCTCGCGAGGAGGCGGAGGGATCAAGGCGGGTACTCACGAGGTGCCCATGACGCAAGCCATGACGCACTAAGCACCATGCGGGCGCCAGCCCGCCAAGAAGTATCCTCATTTCCCTTTGGTTCAAAGGGGCAAGCATAGGCGAGAGCATCAAGCAAAGGCGCCGCTTCGGCAATAAGACCAAGACCGCCGCAACGCAGGAAGGAAGTCATCGTGGAGCCCAAGCCGGCACACCGAGCCTTTGGCAAGCGAGGACCAACTTTAGTCAGATAAGTGTACTAGATGTTCCCTTCAAAATGGCTAATTGTTGGCGCCTTCCCGCCGATATTTGGGAAGAGGCCCAGGCCTTTGCCTATAAATAGGACTAGCCACCCACAGGTAGAGGCAGCTTGATCCGCATCAAGAGATCAACCGCAGAGAGAGAGAAGCGACAACTCCCCTAGCAGTTCATCGCACCAGCCAAGAATGATCATGCGAGGCTGTTCTCCCTCAGATTGTTCATCATTAGCCCAAGAGGCAATCCACCACACCACAAACTAGATTAGGTATTACACCACAATGGTGGCCCAACTAGTATAAACCCTGTGTCTCTTGTGTTGTTCCTTTCAGAGTTTAGATCCTAGCGAGGCGCGAGGTGCAGGTAGGTAGGGGCGAGATGTCCGCCAAGCACTCGAAGTTCGAACTCTAGAGGGTCTGCCGGAACCCGAACCGACATAAGTATTTTACAAAGGTGAACGATTTATCGTTGAGAAATTGGCAGAATTGAGCATAGTTATGAGAGTATCTAGGTATGATCATGTATATAGGCATCACGTCCAAACAAGTAGACCGACTCGCCTCGATCTACTACTATTACTCCACTCATCGACCGCTATCTAGCATGCATCTAGAGTATTAAGTTAATGAAAACAGAGTAACGCCTTAAGCAAGATGACATGATGTAGAGGGATAAATTCATGCAATATGATAAAACCCCATCTTGTTATCCTCGATGGCAACAATACAATACGTGCCTTACTACCCCATCACATCGAAAGGACACCGCAAGATTGAACCCAAAGCTAAGCACTTCTCCCATTGCAAGAACTACCAATCTAGTTGGCCAAACCAAACGGATAATTCAAGAGACTTGCAAAGATAACCAATCATACATAAAAGAATTCAGAGAAGATTCAGATATTGCTCATAGATAATCTTGATCATAAACCCACAATTCATCGGGCCTCAACAAACACACCGCAAAAAGAAGATTACATCGAATAGATCTCCACGAGAGAGGGGAGAACATTGTATTGAGATCCAAAAGAGAGAAGAAGCCATCTAGCTACTAACTATGGACCCAAGGTCTGAAGTAAACTACTCACACTTCATCGGAGAGGCTATGATGATGATGTAGAAGCCCTCCGGTGGATTCCTTCCATGGAGCTCCTAACAGGCCCCAAGATGGGATCTCGTGGATACAGTGAAGTTGCGGCAAGGGAATTAGGTTTTGGCCCGTGATCTCGATCTGTTGGGGGTACGAGGTATATATAGGAGGAAGGAGTACGTGGTGGAGTGCGGGCCCACGAGGTAGGGGCGCACTGGGGCGCCCACCTCGTGGCCGCCCATCCTTTCTTGACCGAGGGTCCAAGTCTCCGGATCATATCTCGATGAGAAAATCACGCTCCCGGAGGTTTCATTCCGCTTGGACTCGTTTGATATTCCGCTTCTTCAAACACTAAAATAGGCAAAATCAACAAATCAGGGCTGGGCCTCTTGTTAATAGGTTAGTCCCAAAAGTAATATAAAAGTGGAAAATAAAGCCCAATATGGTCCAAAATAGTAGATAATATAGCATGGAGCAATAAAAATTATAGATACATTGGAGACGACGAGGTCGACAGTAGCTGCGGAGGCCGGAGGAGGTCGCCAAAGGAGAAGAACAATATCCCGTGGAGTCCCGCTTTGTGGTACGCCACACCCTCCCGGCGAACAGACCGCCTTCCGACCGTAGGAGGTCCGTTTCATCCATTTTGCGGCACGCCACACCTCCCGATCATCAGACTCGTTTGACCGTAGGAGGTCCGCTTGTCCTGCTTTTACGGCACGCCACACCCTCCCGATCGACAGACCCCTGCTTCAACCATAGGAGGTATGTTTCTCCGCTTTGCGGAACGCCGCACTCCTCTCGATGAACAGGATCCTGCTTCAACGGGCCGGTCGAACACAAGGCCGCTTCTCCCTAGCGGTACGTCAGCCTCGCTTCCATCGCCTGTCCGCCCAAGCCTCCCAATGAACACGACGCATTCCGCTGTCTCCCCATGAACACGACGCATTCCGCTGTCTCCCATGAACACGACGACGACGCTTGTTTCTCCATTCCGACCCAGCCATGTCAACGAGCCCTCACCGTACGATGCGCGAGTAGGCGTTCGAGACCCCACCAGATGTACACATACGCGGTCAGATTTTCTTTCTTGCACCTCGCCAGACGACGCGGTACCTGCCACGCAGCGCCTCTACTACGACACGGCGCGCTCTACATCCACCAAGATATATGTACCTACACGTCAGACAGAATGACAACGCACGACGCTTCGACCGTGTGGGTCCCGACCGCGCCTTGCTCGCAAGATGTAGCGTGGGTCCCAGCAGTGGGCTTAATCATTTTTTTACCCGGACGCACTTCCTTGCGGCGAAGATGTAGCTGGTGGGTCCCAGCAGTCGTGGGCAAATGTTTTTCACGAATACGATGGCCCGTCCGTGGGTCCTCGCCGCGTGGAGGAATAATTATTTTGCACGTAATAAGGAGGCACTTCCTTGCTGCGCCTCAGGACCTAGCTGTCAGCTCTCCCCGCACAGTCCACGCCCGATGGAAGTCTTTTCGACCACGTTGACTAAGCCGCGCCGAGAGCACTGTATGGCGATGCACGACGGCTTGGCCTAGGAAGGGACGACGGGAGTCGGGAAGATGCGGCAGGAAGCCCGCTGGAGAGGAGTACGAGGATTCACCGGTTCGACCAGGTGTGAGGTTGCGCCGCCGCAGGCCTGCCACGTGGAATAGTAGGGGCGGTGAGGCCTCGGCAAGACAACCGGCGCTGCTTTGGGCGGCTAGAGCAAGAAGACCAGAGGTTGAAGAAGCACTACGGCCATTGGATGGACATCGATGATCACGGAGCTGGAATCGCTCAGATTGACTAAAGTTGACAAAGGCCCCATCCCGCCTTCAAACATCAAATAGGCAAAAACAACAACTGGCTGGGCCTCCTTAATAGGTTAGTCCCAAAAGTAATATAAAAGTGGAAAATAAAGCCCAATATGGTCCAAAACAGTAGATAATATAGCATGGAGCAATCAAAATTATAGATACGTTGAGACGATCGTGCATCCCCAAGGTTAATTCCTGCTCGTCTTCAAGAGGTAAATGATAAAAGAGAATTATTGATGCGGAGTGCTACTTGGCATAATTTCAATGTAACTCTTCTTAATTGTGGTATGAATATTCAGATCCAAAGATTCAAGACAAAAGTTCATATTGACATAAAAATAATAATACTTTAAGCATACTAACTAAGCAATTATGTCTTCTCGTAATAACATGGCCAAAGAAAGTTCATCCCTACAAAATCATATGGTTTAGTCATGCTCCATTTTCGCACACAAGAATGATCTCATCATGCACAACCCCAATGACAAGCCAAGAAATTGTTTCATACTTTAGTAATCTCAAACTTATAAACCTTCACGCAATACATGAGCGAGCCATGGACATAGCACTATTAGTGGAATATAATATGACGATGGGGGTTATGTGGAGAAGAAAAAAGGAGGAAGTCTCACATCAACGAGGCTAATCAATGGGCTATGGAGATGCCCATCGATTGATGTTAATGCAAGGAGTAGGGATTGCCATGCAACGGATGCACTAGAGCTATAAATGTATGAAAGCTCAACAAAATGCAACTAAGGGTGTGCATCCAACTTGCTTGCTCATGAAGACCTAGGGCACTTGAGGAGGCCCATTGTTGGAATATACAAGCCAAGTTCTATCCCTTCGCTTCTCGCCAGCCAAGTCCGGGCGCGCTTTGGGCCCGGGGCTACTGTCGGCGTTCAGGAACGGGTACCAGACTTGCTCGCCTGCGCCTGCGGCGTGGCTCAAGGGGTGGCCAGACGCCCATCTTCATCAAGACAAGCTCAAGACCCTCGCGAGGGGCCAAGCCTCATGGGCGGACGACAGAAGCTTCCTCGGGCACGGCCTCGTCAGGCTGGCTCGCGAGGAGGCGGAGGGATCAAGGCGGGGTACCTCACGAGGTGCCCATGACGCAAGCCATGACGACCAAGGGCACCATGCGGGCGCCAGCCCGCGCAGTGTCCTCATTTCCCCTTTGGTTCAAAGGGGCAAGCATAGGCGAGAGCATCAAGCAAAGGCGTCCGTTTCGGTGCAACAAGACCAAGACCGTCGCAACGGCAGGAAGGAAGTCATCGTGGAGCCCAAGCCGGCGTTACCACCAGAGCCTTTGGCGGCGAGGACCAACTTTAGTCGGGATAAGTGTACTAGATGTTCCCTTCAAAATGGCTAATTGTTGGCGCCCTTCCCGCCGATATTTGGGAAGAGGCCCAGGCCTTTGCCTATAAATAGGACTAGCCACCCACAGGTAGAGGCAGCTTGATCCGCATCAAGAGATCAACCAGAGAGAGAGAAGCGATCAACTCCCCTAGCAGTTCATCGCACCAGCCAAGAACAGACCCTCATGAGGCTGTTCTCCCTGATTGTTCATCATTAGCCCAAGAGGCAATCCACCACACCACAAACTAGATTAGGTATTACACCACAATGGTGGCCCGAACTAGTATAAACCCCAATGTCTCTTGTGTTGTTCCTTTCAGAGTTTAGATCCTAGCGAGGCGTGAGGTGCAGGTAGGTAGGGGCGAGATGTCCGCGCACACTCGAAGTTCGAACCTAGAGGGTCTGCCGGAACCCGAAATCCGACATAAGTATTTTACAAGGGTGAACGATTTATTGTTGAGAAATTGGCAGAATTGAGCATAGTTATGAGAGTATCTAGGTATGATCATGTATATAGGCATCACGTCCAAACAAGTAGACCGACTCTGCCTGCATCTACTACTATTACTCCACTCATCGACCGCTATCTAGCATGCATCTAGAGTATTAAGTTAATGAAAACAGAGTAACGCCTTAAGCAAGATGACATGATGTAGAGGGATAAATTCATGCAATATGATAAAACCCCATCTTGTTATCCTCGATGGCAACAATACAATACGTGCCTTACTACCCCATCACATCGGGAAAGGACACAAGATTGAACCCAAAGCTAAGCACTTCTCCCATTGCAAGAACTACCAATCTAGTTGGCCAAACCAAACGGATAATTCGAAGAGACTTGCAAAGATAACCAATCATACATAAAAGAATTCAGAGAAGATTCAGATATTGCTCATAGATAATCTTGATCATAAACCCACAATTCATCGGTCTCAACAAACACACCGCAAAAAGAAGATTACATCGAATAGATCTCCACGAGAGAGGGGGAGAACATTGTATTGAGATCCAAAAAGAGAGAAGAAGCCATCTAGCTACTAACTATGGACCCGAAGGTCTGAAGTAAACTACTCACACTTCATCGGAGAGGCTATGATGATGATGTAGAAGCCCTCCGTGGTGGATTCCCCTTCCGTGAGCTCTAACAGGCCCCAAGATGGGATCTCGTGGATACAGGAAGTTGCGGCAGTGGAATTAGGTTTTTGGCTCCGTATCTGATCTGTTGGGGGTACGTAGGTATATATAGGAGGAAGGAGTACGTCGGTGGAGCTTCGGCGGGCCCACGAGGTAGGGGCGCACCCTGGGGGGGGGCGCCCTCCACCCTCGTGGCCGCCTCCATCCTTTCTTGACCGAGGGTCCAAGTCTCCTGGATCATATCTGATGAGAAAATCACGTTCCCGGAGGTTTCATTCCGTTTGGACTCTGTTTGATATTCCGTTTCTTCGAAACACTAAAATAGGCAAAAATCAACAAATCAGGGCTGGGCCTCTTGTTAATAGGTTAGTCCCAAAAGTAATATAAAAGTGGAAAATAAAGCCCAATATGGTCCAAAATAGTAGATAATATAGCATGGAGCAATAAAAAATTATAGATACATTGGAGACGTATCAGAGGTCGACGGTAGCCAGTGGAGGCTGGAGGAGGTCGCCAGTGGAGAAGAACAATATCCCGTGGAGTCCCGTTTTGTGGTACGCCACACCCCTCCCGATGAACAGGACCGCCGTTTCGACCGTAGGAGGTCCGTTTCATCCATTTTATGATCACGCCACACCCTCCCGATCAACGGGACCCTGTTTCGACCGTAGGAGGTCCGTTTAAATCCGCTTTTACGATGACGCCACACCCTCCCGATCGACAGACCCCGTTTCAACCATAGGAGGTATGTTTCCTCCGTTTTGCGGAACGCCAGACCCCTCTCGATGAACAGGATCCCGTTTCGAACGTGGCCGGTCGAACACAAGGCCGTTTCCTCCGTTGTGCGGTACGTCAGGCCTCGTTTCCATCGCCTGTTCCGTCCAAGCCCTCCCAATGAACACGACGCATTCCGTTGCCTCCCCATGAACACGACGCATTCCGTTGCCTCCCCATGAACACGACGACGACGCTGTTTCTCCATTCCGACCCAGCCATGTCAACGAGCCCTCACCGTACGTATGCGCGAGTAGGCGTTGAGACCCGCCAGATGTACACATACGTGGCGATTTTCTTTCTTGCACCCTGGCGGCTATGCGTCGTGTACCTGCTACGTGTGCGCCTACTACTACGACGCGCGCGCGCCTCTACATCCACCAAGATATATGTACCTACACGTCACGACCAGAATGACAACGCTACGTGCGCTTCGACCAGGTGGGTCCCGACCGCCACTTGCTGCGAAGATGTAGCTGGTGGGTCCCAGCAGTCAGGGGGCGAATCATTTCTTTTTACCCGGACGCACTTCCTTGCGTGCGAAGATGTAGCTGGTGGGTCCCAGCAGTCAGGGGCAAATGTTTTTCACGAAATACGATGGCCCGTCCGGTGGGTCCTCGCTGTCAGGTGGAGGAATAATTATTTTGCACGTAATAAGGAGGCACTTCCTTGCTGCGCCCGTGGACCCAGCTGTCAGCCTCTCCCCGTACAGTCCACGTCTGATGGAAGTCTTTTCTTGACCACGTTGACCAAGCCGCGCCGAGAGCACCAGGGCGATGCACGACGGCTTGGCCTAGGAAGGGGACGACGGGGAGTCGGGGAAGATGCGGCAGTGGAAGCCCGCGCGGAGAGGAGTACGAGGATTCACTGGTTCGACTGCGGTGTGAGGCTGCAGTCGCCGCAGGGCCTGGCCAGCGGTGGGAATAGTAGGGGGCGGTGAGGCCTCCGCGGCAGCACAACCGGCGCTGCTTTGGGCGGCTAGAGCAAGAAGACCAGAGGTTGAAGAAGCACTACGGCCATTGGATGGACATCGTATGATCACTGGAGCTGGAATCGTTCAGATTGACTAAAGTTGACAAAGGCCCCCATCCCAGTCTTCGAAACACTGAAATAGGCAAAAAACAACAAATCTGGGCTGGGCCTCCTGTTAATAGGTTAGTCCCAAAAGTAATATAAAAGTGGAAAATAAAGCCCAATATGGTCCAAAACAGTAGATAATATAGCATGGAGCAATCAAAATTATAGATACGTTGGAGACGATCGCATCCCCAAGGTTAATTCCTGCTCGTCCTTCAAGAGGTAAATGATAAAAGAGAATTATTGATGCGAGTGCTACTTGGCATAATTTCAATGTAACTCTTCTTAATTGTGGTATGAATATTCAGATCCGAAAGATTCAAGACAAAAGTTCATATTGACATAAAAATAATAATACTTTAAGCATACTAACTAAGCAATTATGTCTTCTCGAAATAACATGGCCAAAGAAAGTTCATCCCTACAAAATCATATGGTTTAGTCATGCTCCATTTTCGTCACACAAGAATGATCTCATCATGCACAACCCCAATGACAAGCCAAGAAATTGTTTCATACTTTAGTAATCTCAAACTTATAAACCTTCACGCAATACATGAGCGCGAGCCATGGACATAGCACTATTAGTGGAATATAATATGACGATGGGGGTTATGTGGAGAAGAAAAAAAAGGAGGAAGTCTCACATCAACGAGGCTAATCAATGGGCTATGGAGATGCCCATCGATTGATGTTAATGCAAGGAGTAGGGATTGCCATGCAACGGATGCACTAGAGCTATAAATGTATGAAAGCTCAACAAAATGCAACTAAGTGGGTGTGCATCCAACTTGCTTGCTCATGAAGACCTAGGGCACTTGAGGAGGCCCATTGTTGGAATATACAAGCCAAGTTCTATAATGAAGAATTCCCAGTAGTATATGAAAATGACAAAATGAGAGACTCTCTATCATGAAGATTATGGTGCTACTTTGAAGCACAAGTGTGGTAAAAGGATAGTAACATTGTCCCTTCTCTCTTTTTCTCTCATTTTTTATTTGGGCCTTTTATCTTTTTTTTATGGTCTCTTTTCTTTTCTTTTTTTTTACCTCACTTGGGACAATGCTCTAGAAAATGATGATCATCACACTTCTATTTATTTACAACTCAATGATTACAACTCAATACTAGAACAAGGTATGACTCTATATGAATGCCTCCAGTGGTATACCGGGATATGCAATGAACCAAAAGTGACATGTATGAAATAATTATGAACGGTGGCTTTGCCACAAATACTATGTCAACTACATGATCATGCTAAGCATTATGACAATGATAATATGTCATGATGAACGGAATGGTGGAAAGTTGCATGGCAATATATCTCGGAATGGCTATGGAAATGCCATAATAGGTAGGTATGGTGGCTGTTTTGAGGAAGATATAAGGAGGTTTATGTTTGAAAGAGCGAATCATATCACGGGGTTTGGATGCACCGGCGAAGTTTGCACCAACTCTCAATGTGAGAAAGGGCAATGCACGCATCAAGAGGCTAGCAATGATGGAAGGGTGAGAGTGCGTATAATCCATGGACTCAACATTAGTCATAAAGAACTCATATACTTATTGAAAAATCTACAAGCCATCAAAAACCAAAGCACTACGCGCATGCTCCTCTGAGGGGATAGATTGGTAGGAAAAGACCATCGTCATTCCCCGACCGCCACTCATAAGGAAGACAATCAAAGAACACCTCATGTTTCAAATTTGTTACATAACGTTTACCATACGTGCATGCTACGGGACTTGCAAACTTCAACACAAGTATTTCTCAATTTCACAACTACTCAACTAGCATGACTCGATATTATTACCTCCATATCTCAAAACAATCATCAAGCATCAAACTTTTCTTAGTATTCAACGCACTCAAAAGAAAGTTTTACAAATCTTGAATACCAAGCATATTATTATTATTAAGCAAATTACCATGCTATTTAAGACTCTCAAAATAATCTAAGTGAAGCACGAGATATCAAAGGTTTCTATAAAACAAATCCACCACCGTGCTCTAAAAGATATAAGTGAAGCACATAGAGTATTCTATCAAATTCCAAAACATGTATGGCTCTCTCAAAAGGTGTGTACAGCAAGGATGATTTTGGTAAACTAACAAGGAAATACGCAAATAATACAAGACGCTCCAAGCAAAACACATATCATGTGGTGAATAAAAATATAGCTCCAAGTAAAGTTACTGATGGAAGTGGACGAAAGAGGGGATGCCTTCCGGGGGCATCCCCAAGCTTTGAATTTTTGGTGTCCTTAGATTATCTTGGGGGTGCAATGGGCATGCCCAAGCTTAGGCTCTTGCCACTCCTTGTTCCATAATCCATCAAAAGATTTCACCCAAAACTTGAAAACTTCACAACACAAAACTCAACAGAAATCTCATGAGCTCCGTTAGCGAAAGAAAACAAAAGACCACTTCAAGGTACTGTAATGAACTCATTCTTTATTTATATTGGTGTTAAACCTACTGTATTCCAACTTATCTATGGTTTATAAACTATTTTACTAGCAATAGATTCATCAAAATAAGCAAACAACACACGAAAAACAGAATCTATCAAAAACAGAACAGTCTGTAGTAATCTGTAACTAACGCAAACTTATGGAACTCCAAACATTCAGCAAAAATAGGAAGACCTAGGCATTTTGTTTATTGATCAGCAGAAATTGGTATCACTATTTTATCATGTTCTGGTGATTTTTAACAATTGTTTTCGTGAATAGAAAGTTTCTGTAAACTACAGCAAGATTAAATAACTATCATCCAAGAAGATCCTATAGGTTTAACTTGGCACAAACACTAATTAAAACATAAAACCACATGAAAACAGAAGGTAGATGGATTATTTATTCCTAAACAGAAACAAAAACAAAAACTAAAAATAAAATTGGGTTGCCTCCCAACAAGCGCTATCGTTTAACGCCCCTAGCTAGGCATTGATAATTCTAACGATGCTCACATGAAAGATAAGAATCGAAGCGCAAAGAGAGCATCATGAAACACATGACAAACACATCTAATTCTAACATACTTCCTATGCATAGGCATATTACAGGCAAACAAATTGTTATAGCAAGCAAAAACTAGCATATGCAAGGAAGCGGAGAGAAACAATAGCAATCTCAACATAACGAGAGGTAATTCATTATCATGAAAATCTCTACGACCATGTTTTCCTCTCTCATAATAATTACATGTGGGATCATAAGAAAATTCAACAAAATAGCTATCACATAGAATATTTTCAACACGATCCACATGCATGCAAAGTTGACACTCTTCCAAAATAGTGGGATTATCATTAACTAAAGTCATGACCTCTCCAAACCCACTTTTACCAAAAACTTCATAAGATTGATCAAAATCCAAATATGTGGGATCTAAAGTGTCCTCTTCCAAACCCACTTTCAATATTATTGCAAACACTATTATCAATCTCATATTCATCATGGGGCTTAAATAAATTTTCAAGATCAAAAGAAGAATCACCCCAATCATGATCATTGCAACAAGTAGTAGACATAGCAAAACTAGCATCCCCAAGCTTAGGGTTTTTCATATTATTAGCACAATTGACATCAAGAGATTTTATAGTAATATCATTGCAATCGTGCTTTTCATCGAAGGAACTAACAAGTATGGGTGCAATAGCAACGATCTCATGTTTAACATAAGGGACTATAGCAAATTCATCTTCATAAATATTGGCATCATGGCCACAAGAGTAGGAACCATCATGTTTATCAAGGGATATTTCAACAAAATCATCGGAATCATCATTATCTATAGATTCATGCATATCATTATTTTCTTCCGAAGCAACGGTCATTCTTTTAATAAATTCTTGGACATAGACATTATGAGCAAGGTTTTCATTGCAATATTTAAATATGACGGAATTTTCAGATTTGTTGAGAGTAAAATCATACTTTTCAATCGAAGAAGCAACTTCATGAGCACCCTTAAAAACAACAAATTCTTCAAATTGTTCGATATCATAGTAACTATAAACACCCCTTGCATAAGAAGATAAGATTTCATTATCATTGAACTCACATAGGTAGGGAAGGTGTTTTTTAGGGTTCTTAGAGCAACAAGTAAAATCACACATTTCACAAAGATTCCAAGCATAGCATAGCAAACTATTTATATGATACCATAAGAGCTTCCCTTTTTCAGACAAACGATGACGCACAAAATGAGCATGCTCATCTAAAGATTTCCCATCAACTAGGCTAGTTGGGGTTTCAGCACGAGCGCATAAGGATCGAAGATGATCCAAGTAGAATACTTTAAGTGGATTCATATTAATAGATTTTTAGCAAGCAAAGATGCAAGCAAATAGAAGCCACGTGGAAACACAAACAAAGATACATACGGAAAGAAGGCGAACGAAAAAGAGAGGGCGAATAAAACGGCAAGGGTGAAGTGGGTGAGAGGGAAACGAGAGGCAAATGGAAAATAATGTAATGCGGGAGATAAGGGATTGTGATGGGTACTTGGTATGTTGACTTTTGTGTAGACTCCCCGGCAACGGCGCCAGAAATGGCTCGTTGTCGGGAGTCCAAATCTTGACTTGACCTTGCGTAAGCCTCCCGACAACGGCGCGAAAATCCTTCTTGCTACGCCTTGAGCTTGCATTGGTTTTCCCGAAGAGGAGAGGATGATGCAGCAGAGTAGCGTAAGTATTTCCCTCAGTTTTCGAGAACCAAGTTATCAATCCAAGAGGAGGCTACGCGAGTCCCTCGTGCACTGCACAAAGCAAATAACTCCTCGCAACCAACGCGATAAGGGTTGTCAATCCCTTCACGGTCACTTACGAGTGAGATCTGATAGAGATGATAAATAATATTTTTGATATTTTTGGTATAAAGATGCAAAGTAAAATAAAAGGCAAAGTAAAAAGCAAAGCAATAATAAAGCGTGGGAAGATTAATATGATGAGAATAGACCCGGGGCCATAGATTTCACTAGTGGCTTCTCTCAAGAGCATAAGTATTTTACGGTGGGTGAACGAATTACTGTTGAGCAATTGATGAATTGAGCATAGTTATGAGAGTATCTAGGTATGATCATGTATATAGGCATCACGTCCAAAACAAGTAGACCGACTCCTGCCTGCATCTACTACTATTACTCCACTCATCGACCGCTATCCAAAGATACATCTAGAATATTAAGTTAATGAAAACAGAGTAATGCCTTAAGCAAGATGACATGATGTAGAGGATAAATTCATGCAATATGATAAAAATACCATCTTGTTATCCTCGATGGCAACAATACAATCGTGCCTTGCTGCCCCTCACACCGGGAAAGGACACCGCAAGATTGAACCCAAAGCTAAGCACTTCTCCCATTGCAAGAACTACCAATCTAGTTGGCCAAACCAAACGGATAATTCGAAGAGACTTGCAAAGATAACCAATCATACATAAAAGAATTCAGAGAAGATTCAAATATTGCTCATAGATAATCTTGATCATAAACCCACAATTCATCGGTCTCAACAAACACACTGCAAAAAGAAGATTACATCGAATAGATCTCCACGAGAGAGGGGGAGAACATTGTATTGAGATCCAAAAAGAGAGAAGAAGCCATCTAGCTACTAACTATGGACCCGAAGGTCTGAAGTAAACTACTCACACTTCATTGGAGAGGCTATGATGATGATGTAGAAGCCCTCCATGGTGGATTCCCCTCCGTGAACTCCTAATAGGCCCCAAGATGGGATCTCCTGGATACGTGAAGTTGCGGCGGTGGAATTAGGTTTTGGCTCCGTGTCTCGATCTGTTGGGGTGCGTAGGTATATATAGGAGGAAGGAGTACATCGGTGGAGCTTGGGGCCCACGAGGCGGGCGCGCCTAGGGGGCGCCCTCCACCCTCGTGGCCGCCTCCTCCTTTCTTGACCGAGGGTCCAAGTCTCTGGATCACATCGATGAGAAAATCACGTTCTCGAAGGTTTCATTCCGCTTGGACTCCGTTTGATATTCCGTTTCTTGAAACACTAAAATAGGCAAAAAACAGCAAAATCTGGCTGGGCCTCCTGTTAATGAGTTAGTCCCAAAAGTAATATAAAAGTGGCAAAATAAAGCCCAATATGGTCCAAAACAGTAGATAATATAGCATGGAGCAATAAAAAAATTATAGATACGTTGGAGACGACGAGGTCGACAGTAGCCCATGGAGGCTGGAGGAGGTCGCGGTGGAGATGAACGAGATCCGGTGGAGTCCCGCTTTTGCGGTACACCACACCCTCCCGATGAACAGGACCGCCATTTTGACCGTAGGAGGTCCGTTTCATCCGTTTTGCGGTATGCCACACCCCTCCCGATCAACAAGACCCCCGTTTCGACCGTAGGAGGTCCGTTTCGTCCATTTTATGGTACGCCACACCCCTCCCGATCAACAGGACCCCGTTTCAACCATAGGAGGTCTGCTTCCTCCATTTTGATGCGCGGCCCCTCCCGATGAACAGGATCCCATTTCAACATGGCGGTCGAACACAAGGCCGTTTCCTCCATTGTGCGATACGCCAGCCTCGTTCCATCGCCTGTTCCATCCAACCCTCCCGATGAACACGACCAAGCATTCCGTTCCGACCCTACCAGTTGGCTCCCACGCGGTCCGTTGCCTCCCGATGAACACAACGCATTCCATTGCCTCCCCATGAACAAGACTCTTTCCGTTGCCTCCCCATGAACGCGACGACGACGCTGTTTCTCTGTTCTGACCCAGCCATGTCAACGAGCCCTCGCCGTACGTATGCGCGAGTAGGCGTTCGAGACCCCGCCCGTATGTACACATACGTTGCCGTATTTTCTTTCTTGCACCCTGGCCGCTGTACGTACGTGTACATGCTACGTGTGCGCCTCTACTACGACACGCGTGCCTCTACATCCACTAGTATATATGTACGCACCGTTCGCGACCAGAATGACAACGCCACGTGCGCCCGACCAGGTGGGTCCCGACCGTTAGCTTGCCTATGAAGATGTAGCTGGTGGGTCCCAGCAGTCAGTGGGCGAATCGTTTTTTTTGCCCGGACGCACTTCCTTGCGTGCGAAGATGTAGCTGGTGGGTCCCAGCGATCGGGGCAAAAGTTTTTTCACGAAATACGGTGGCCCGTCCGGTGGGTCCCCGCTGTCAGGTGGAGGAATAATTATTTTGGACGTAATAAGGAGGCACTTCCTTGTTGCGGCCGTGGACCCAGCTGTCAGCCTCTCCATGTACAGTCCACGTCCGATGGAAGTCTTTCCTTGACCACGTTGACCACGCCGCGCCGAGAGCACTAGGGCGGTGGACGACGGCGAGGCCTAGGAAGGGGACGACGGGGTGCCAGGGGGCAGTGGAAGCCCGCGCGGAGAGGAGTACGAGGGTTCACTGGTTCGGCTGCGGTATGAGGCTGCAGTCGCCGCAGGGCCTGGCCAGCCGTGGGAATAGTAGGGGCGATGAGGCCTCCGGCAAAGACAACCGCCACGGGAGGCAGGAGCATGCGGCACGACCGGCGCTGCTTTGGGCGGCTAGAGCAAGAAGACCAGAGGTTGAAGAAGCACTACGGCCATTGGATGGACATCGTACGATCACTGGAGCTAGAATCGTTCATATTGACTAAAGTTGACAAAGGCCCCGTCCCCACAACTTAGTTGGCCCACAAGTCAGCCTCCACAATGGTGGGTCCCAGCTAGCGTGGGGAGTATTCATTTTTGTGCGTAATAAGGAGGCACTTCCGGTGGGTCCGAGTGACAGCTGGGGAACGTTTGTTTATAAATATGCTTTGTACGTCCGGTGGGTCCCAGCAATGTGGGGAAACGTTTTTCATGAAATAAGGTGGCCGTCCGGTGGGTCCCTATTGTCGTGGAGGAATAATTATTTTATGCATAATAAGGAGGCACTTCCTTGCGGCCGCTGGACCCACTATCACCTCTCCACGTCAAGATACTCTTAGATGGCCTACATAGTGGAAGGCCTAATACTCTGTAAAGCTTCTCGGTCATTCCTTCGTAATGTAGAGCAAACAGTGATCGCTTCTTTCTACAAAGTGGAACGACCAATCTGGACCCAAGAATGCAGCAGTTTGCCTTGGACACATTGGCTCCTTTTGTGCAGTTCAACTAAAATCGAAGTCGGAATAAAACCGAGCTTTAATTTTGATATCCCTGTAAGCAACAAAAGGTATAAGGGAAACAATTACTGAGAAATAGCGGTTGATGACTTGTACTCCCAGAAGAAAAACATCTACTGATCTACCTTATCTTAATGGGAAACAAAGCAGGAGAGTAGCAATTATCAATCAGTGTGATTCATTCATATTAACTGAGACATTATCTTAACAATGCCTTGTTTCAACATGTATAAAGAATGAAAAAGTAGAAAAGTATCATTCCTAAAACAATGCGATTGATTCATTTTAACAAAGACATTATCTTAACAATACCTTGGTTAAACATGTAGAAAGAACTACAAAGCAGGATAGTACCATTTGTAAAACACTTTGTAAGTCTATAAGCGATATATAATAACAGAGACATTATCTGAACAATACATTTCTTAAACATGTACTCCGGCGATCCCTAACGAAATGGTACTCCTGCCGATCCCTAACAAGTGTTTGCAGTTTTGAACTAAGATTCGTAGTTAATTACGAGGAAGGTCGGTCTTCGACCTTTCAAGACCAAGATTTGAAACAACTCGTGAGGAAGATCTCAAAGAGATCTCAACACATATATGGAAATCCGGTCTCATTTTGTGCAGTTCCACCAAAATTAAGCGAAGCAAAATGTCGCAATAGCAACAAGTTGAATAGATATCCCTGTTTTAACAGAGGCAAAAAAGGAATCAATTACTAGCCAATAAATGAGGATGAAACATGCGGCCACAAAAATGGTAATCCCGCCAATCCCTAACAAGTGTTGCAGTTTTGAAATAAGATTCATGAGTTAATTCGAGAGTGGCATTGCTTAATTTTACCAAATGCATTAGATTAACAAAAAGCATAAATAGTTCCAGGGGAGAGTGGGCGCAACAACAACATGTCCTTCCATCTACTTATAAAGGGGGTGATGCAGAGTTTGTTGTAACAAAGCAACAAGCATAATGTCTGGGTTGGTCCCATTTTTGTTCACTACTTAATGGGAAAAGACAGCAATACAATAGCTTCAATTCAACATTTATTTAAAACGGTACCAATACAAGTAGCACAACATCTCAAAGCACACTGCACAATCATGTGGATGAAGGACTGTACTGACCTTTCATGAGACGGACAAAGATAAAATACGAATTTGCCAACACGAATAGGAAATCCAATCTCGTTTTGTGCAGTTGCACTGAAATCAAGCAAAGTGTTTCACAGAAGCGAAGCAAAATGTCGCAATAGCAACAAGTTGAATAGATATCCCTGTTTAAACAGAGGCAAAAAGGAATCAATTCTCGCTAATAAAGGAGGATGAAACATGCGCCACAAAATGGTAATCTCGCCAACCCTAACAAGTGTTGCAGTTTTGAAATAAGATTCAGTAGTTAATTCTGAGAGTGGCACCAATTACTGGCTTATAAAGGGGGTGATGCTGAATTTGTTGTAAGAAAGCAACAAGCATCATGTCTGGGTTGGTCCCATTTTTGTTCACAACTTAATGGGAAAAGACAGCAATACAATAGCTTCAATTCAACATTTATTTAAAAGAATACCAAAACAAGTAGCACAACATATCAAAGCACACTGCACATCATGTGGTTGAGACCAAGATTTGAAACAACTCACCACGAAGACTGGAAACAAATCTCGATCTCCTTTTGTGTAGTTCCACCAAAATTAAGCAAAGTCACCGGTGTGACATTCAAGTTGAACTGCACAAAACACTCTTAAAACATAAGTGTTTGAGTAGCGAAGCAAAATGTCGCAATAGCAACAAGTTGAATCGATACCCTGTTTTAACAGAGGCAAAAAGGAAACAATTACTTGCCGATAAAGGAGGATGAAACAAACGGTGACGAGAAAGAAGCATCTAACTTATCTTGGATGGAAAACAAAGTAGGACAAGAGCATTTCTAAAACGGGTGCATTGATTCATATTAACAGAGACATTCTCTTGAAACAACGTTCGTTAAAAAATGTAATTTACTTTTAACAGTGGCATTGCTTCAATTTTCCGGCGGCATTCTTAGATTAACAACAGCAAAATAGCTGTATGGGACATGCCAGCACCATGTGCCTCCACATATATAAATGGGTGATGCAGAGTATGTAGCCAAGCAGCATATATGCGCTGGTCCCATATTTGTTCTCTTTGAACCTTCTTCCTATGTGAGGGCAGCAAATCTAGTCCTGCACAAACTACCCGACCCCCAGTTTCTTTCCCTTTTCAACAAAGAGATCGGTTCCTTACAGATGTGTGTACTGGGTTACCCCCCTTTTTCCCTTTTCGACCTACAAAGCGGCTGAATAGGCAGTCTATACTACTTTCCACCCCTCCTTTCCTCATTGAACCACGTCCTAGATTCTTGCTCCAGCCCACCGCACCCTTCTTTCCTCTTTGAACCAAGACCTAGATTCAACTACAGATCGAAAAAGATCCACATGCAGCTAGAGCAAGGATGGTTTCAAAGAAACTTATACCTTAGGGTCATCGGTATGTGGCAAGGCGTGCGGCGGGAGGCCGGATCTGCCCACACTACATACGGCAGCGAGGAAGAAGGGGTCGGTGGCCCTCCCGCACAGGCGCTGGGTGAAAGAGAACAGCGCAGCCGGCAGTGGATTGCCTCCCTCGCCGAAGGCGATAGAGTGAACGCTGCACCTCTTCCCTTCCGGTGTGACGGATACGGACGCCTCCTTCACCACCTGTGAGGGGGAGAGAGAGACAAGAGGCCAACGCAGTCTTGTTTAGATCTGGTGAAGAGAGGGTGACAGATGTGAATATAGCAAACCCTAGCAAATGAACGCCGAGCCTCAGTGGTAACATATATGTAGTCGGCGGCGTGTGGAGAGTGCAAACCCTAGCAAACAAGCGCCGAGGCTCCCACTTATATATATACTCTCATGTAGTACGGACTGAGCTCCGATGCCTTCACTCGCACCGCTTTTGGCTGTATGACAGGTGAGCCAGCCACATTTTGGGCCCACCTGTCATAAATCCAAAGGCAGGTGCACTAAGTCAATGAAGCTGCGTCCATATAGTACTCTCGTGTATACGACTAATATATAGTGGAGTGGTTTTCTTATTCTCTCCGTAACAATCGTTTTAAACTGTGTAAGTACGAAACGAAACTCTTTATTTAATGTACAGTGAAGAAAACTAGTACTACTTCCGATGAACTAATGATCCATGCCCACGCGTCCTGGTCGCACTTCCTGTCCTTCACATGTGGTACACTACCCTCCCTTAAGTGAACAACCACACATGCGCCAAATTATCCAACGTGTGAAACATTTGGTTCATAGCCAATTGTGTGATAAAATTGCACCAACGTGAAAGACGACTGTGTCTCCAACGCAACGAAGGTGAACTGACGAAGGATATCATTTTTGTGCGTAACAAGCAAAGAGCACTGATGGAAGACAGCTTGTTTTTCATTGAAAATCGATCAGCTTCACCAGCAGACGCAACCATGAGGCGCAACATGAGCATCGATAGGTCATCATGGTGATGCATCATCCATTTGGCATCAAGTTTGGGTGAGGCACCTATGAAGTTCGACAAATCCTCACCGTGGTCTGCTTCTTCTCAAGAATCAAGCTCGAGGAAGGAAGAACCACGTGGCAAAGGACGATGAGGCGGAAAAACAATGGCCATCCAATTTGTGCAGTTCCACTAAAATTGAGGAAGACATGCCCGGGTATGGAGACACGCATCGCTGTTTCCAAAAATATAAAAAAGGGTTAGCAACGACATCTCAATTATCAGTAAGAATTAATGAAAAGTACACCAACAAATAGAAGCATCATAATTATCTTGATGGGAACTAAACCAGAATACCCGAGAAAAAAAACATTTCTTCATTTAACTAGTGATAGTACTACCACCATATGGACAATGACCGCACAACCACCATGTACTTTTTGTCGAAACAACATGTATACCTCCACCAAGGCATAAATCAGGACAACTTTTCGAGTGGCATTTCCTCTATAATAGTACTAGTAGGTGATGTTGGACCAGCCGACGAACCCTAGCTACTATGCATGGGGAGCTGGGGAGTAGTCGCATAGAAGAAAACCCGCACGCAGCGACCTTGGGAGCTGGACCAGTACAAGAAGTTATACCTCAGGTGGGCGAGATGTCGTTTAGGTGGGCGGGCGGGATCTGCCCACACGACGGCAGCGAACAAGGGCGCGGAGGATCTTTGTCCGCGCCAGCGCCGGCTCCGAGAGGACGGTGCACATCGGCTTCCTCCGTCGTCGATGGCGACAACGTCAACGCTGCACCTCCTCACCTCCCGCAGCGGACGGGATTCGGTCGGATCTGTGACCACCGGTGAGGAGAGAGATAGAGTGGAGACTGTCATCTTGTTTTGATATGGAGAGGGTGAGAGAGCGAGACGCAAGAAACTCTATCAAACAAGATGCTATAATGGAGTAAAAAAATCTTTCCATAGCAGTGGTTTTAAATAGAATACGCGCCGCTTCTGGGTGCACGCGGCTGCTCCGCATTCAAAGGTCGCAATAGCCGGCTACAACATGCATGTAAAAATTTCTTGGGAGTCCGTGCTACAGCTAGCTGTCCTCCCCCAACTCGTCAATCTCTTCCTGTAGTGCTAGTACTCCATGGCGCAATCCATCGACAAGTAGGCGGGAAAGTTATCGTATACTCGGTTTGCGGTGAGTGGCATGCCAAGCGACCGTGTGGGGTCGAGCCGTGGAAGAGGGTGAGACACGAACACGACAGACGTGATTTAAACGTTGGTTTTGCTCGATGGCGCGATCCAACGAAACGAAATGTTGGTTTCTCTCCGTTTCCATTTTTTCTCCGGAAAAATGGAAACTTTTCCACTCCATTTTCATTCCTATTCCAAGGTTGCCCCATTACAACATTCCATCAAATACAAAGGAAAACTCACACGCATGCTGATGCATCTCAATGATTCACAGATCATAGCCAATATTTACTTGACAACTAAAGAAAAAAGTTATGAGAGCGTGTACGAAAGAAAAACTACTGATGAGGCCACTACGACTTAAACCCTAAACCCTAAACATGATTTAATTTCCTGGCCAGGTAGAACACAGTCAAGGAAAGATGGCTGGCACCCTCGGATCATACGATGCTTTTGTGCGCTCCACTAAAATCGACCGAGCATCCCCGATGACAAAGATATTGAAGAAGTGTGATTAGAATAATAGTATCGCACTAGTTCATGAGACATAAACTCATCACAAGTAGAAGCGGTAGAAGTAGAGAAAGATCGACATGGAGATGGAGCTATGGCAGTGGACCAAGCCGGCTCCAAAAGGAAGATGGACTACACGGGACGTCGGGCTGTAGCTAGAAGGGCGGTTGGGACGCCTGCATCAGCCCATACCGCTGGTGACCCCGATTGGGACGCACCGACCGTGGGTTTTCTCCTCGCCGATGTCGACCAAGCGTCTAAGCGTAACATTGTTCCTTCCCCACCAAGGGATTAGGCCCGTCGTTCTATGCTTGTGAAGAGAGCAACCTAAGCAAGGTGCTTGTAGCTTAGGCTCCTGCTAGTGTATATATAGTGGTTTTCTTTTCTCTCAATATCAACCATTTTATATTGCATACGTGTCATTCAAGAGTGAAATGATGGTTGCTTCTTCCGACTAACTTATCGTGTGATTTGACTGCTCCTTAGTGGCCCCTACACGTACACCCCTATGTGTATGCAACAGTCACACGTACACATGGGCGCAAAAAGCAGCATGACGCCCTAATGCATGCATGTCCGAGCACACGAGAACACACACGGTCACGCTCAAGTGCTCAACCTACACGTGCATGCACACACATACTCACCGTGGTGAGCAAGTGACCGTATGAACACCGGAAAATATATATATTGAGCGCAATGAGCGTATTATGAAGTCCATCGACCGTATTTTTACAAATATACAATGGATGACGGTGTATTTATCTCGTTTGAAATTAAGCCATATTAATCGGAGAGAAGGCAGTATGGACTAGCATTACTTTGCTGTCTCCCATCAACTTGCCAAACGAGGAGAAGGTTGCGAGATGGGAGAAGCTTGCGTGCGGTGGCTCGCAGGACAAGGAGAAACTTTTGACTAATGCAAGCTCTTCCTCGCTCAAGCGATGGACGTGCAACAGTTAATTCGGTGTCAGATTGCCAGAAGCATACACTATACTACTAGTGCTATTATTGTTCGACTTCCCGAACAGCCAAGCGCAAAGTTTACTAGTACTACTACTATAGTCTATAAAGGTACATACTATACTAGTACTAGGAACCGGATGGAGGAGCATCTGCACTCTTATTATAATTTTAAAATGTGATAAAGCAATCTTCAACACATTTGGTTCTCTTCATGGGTTCTCGCATGTGATAATGGAAGTTGATTGCAAGGAACACTCGCCACAATTCTCGCTTAATTCTGGCTCATATCCTGTTACAAATAGTAGCGCTCGGTAATATTTCCTCTTTTTTTTGTTATTCAGCATGTAAACAGGTCAGCAAACCTTGGGGCGCATCTTCATGCGAACCGTGCTTGCTGCACTTTGAATGTGGCCGAGAGCTGGCTTGATGAAACACCTCGCTTCCTACTTCTTTTTTTGCGGGGTACCTCGCTTCCTAGTGACCAGTGTCTTGGCTGATCATCCTAAGAATGCTTATATATGAATAAAGCTCTCTCATTTACCCGCAAAAAGATTAAGCCATATTAACCGAAAAGGTGGGAGTATGGACTAGCACTACTTTTTGGTGTGTCCCGTCAACTCGCAGGACGAGGAGAAGCTTGCAGGACAAGGTGAAGCTCGCTTACGCCTTTTGACTAATACAACCTACCCTAGGTGGACATGGATCAGTCCATTCGGTGTCAGATTGTCAGAGGCATACACTGTAGTACCCAACATGCGGAGCACCGTCATTGTTCGACTTCACGAAGAGGCAAAGAGCCAAGCGCAGTAGTACGAGTAGTACTACTATTAGAACCGCTTGGTGGAGCGTTTGTACTCTTACTTTTTTTATCTCTGATAAAGTACACGTTTATTCCGGAGAAGGGCGGAAAACGGCAGCCCAACATGTAATGAATGATATCGATCAACCAACCATGCTCGAATATATCTTGGCCTCCGTGCAAGCCGGTCTGTGTGTTCTCGCTCCTCGTCTCTCTCAAGGAACGGCGGGTTGGCTCTTTGCCGTCAATTGAGATCGGTTTGCTCACACTCTTGTCCCACATGTTAGTGATATGCCAAGAGGAGGTGCGTTGACCGACTAGCCATACGCGTACTTGGTTTTGCACCTTCATACTACTCCTCCCTCATCACGGTTCTGGTAGCGCTTCATTATGATGCATTTCTCTCAAAGCATTTCCACCACCAGAGAGACTTTAGACGCGTTTGGTTTAATGCTCAATTATTTAGGGCATGGTAACCGCAATCAAGTCCACAATTTTCTCTCCATGTACTGTACTACTACGGAGTGGAGTAAGTGCATGCATGTGTGTACCCGGGGTGGAAGCACTGCATACATGTGTGTAGCATTATTCCCTCTAGTAATAGACGCCGTGGTATAACTACCAATGCTATTTTTTAGGCCGATCGCTAGTCGCCTTGGTCCCACAGATTTTTTTCTTTTTTCTGAAGCGCGCTGTATAAACAGTGACGGATGGAGTAGTATGAGCGGACTCAAAGAAGAGCGTATTGATGGTTGCTTCTTCAGAGCAACTTATAGTGGGAAAGGTGGGGCTTATGATTTGACTGCTCATTACTCACTATTAATGCGGCGCAACGATCGAGCTGAGTCTCCCATGCGGTTGTGCACTCCCCCCTCGGTTCTTAAATATACTCCGGAGTATTTGTCTTTCTAGAGATTTCAACGAGTGACTACTCAAATATTTGTCTTTTTAGAGATTTCAAATGGACTGGCACATACGAATGTATATAGACATATTTTAGAGTATAGAGTCACTCATTTTGCTCGTATGTAGTCACTTGTTGAAACCTCTAGAAAGACAAATAGAATATTTAGGAACGGAGGAGTACACATCTGAAGCAAAACGAGTGAATCTACACTCTAAAATATGCCCGCTTTAAATTTGTAAAAGACAAATATTTAGGAGCGAAGGAGTATAATTTTGTGCATGGCACATGGACCCGGATGATGAAGAGGCTTCGGCAATGCTATCAAGCTTCCATCATTTTTTACATAATTGACGTACTATACAAATAATTTTCCAATGACATGAAATTGTACAATGGTGTGAGCTTTCAGCTTTTGTTTCAGCGTGTCTTGCCATCGATGCTCTTTCGAAACAATAAAAACTAACTTCCTTGCTAATGCATGTCAATTATTAGCAGATTAGAGCTGATAATTACATCACAACTGAAGACAAAGTTGTGAGAAGGTGTTAAATTAAAATTGATCCATGCTTTCATTGGCAGCAACGTCCCCCCAGCTCTGTCTAAATCAACAAGGCATGTTGGGAAAAAAGTCGTTGTCTGGAGCATGCAACATTCCGATCATTTTGTGCAGTTCCACTAAAATAGAGCTGAGCGTCCCTGCTCCAAAGATATTATGTGTGATTACGATAATAGAGGACCGCTGATGAAACAATAAACATACAAATAGAAGCCGGTCACCTTTGCAGTCTCTCTTAAGACTAACTAGTTGGAGAAGATTAGGGGTTAGGCTCGGAGTTGGATGAGGAGGATAGAGCAAAACCAATCTCCCTTTGTGTAGTTGCACTGAAATGTAGAGACGTTGCCCGTGTGACATTTTAGTACAACCGTACAAAACACTCTTAAGAAAAAAGTGATTTGTGCAGTTCAAAAGGTCGCAATAGCAACGAGGTGAAATGGATAGCCCTGTTTGCAAAAAAAGAGGTAGAAAGGAAACAATTACTGGCCAATAACAGTTGATGACACATGCGACGACAAAAAAGAAGCATATTCCTTGTCCTAAGGGAAGATAACAACACGGTTGTGTTTGTCTAAAACTGTGTGAGGACGAGAATGATATGTGCAGGAGAGGAATAAGGTTGGGAGAGATATAGAGCTAGAGTGTTGGACGGGGTGGTAGTGGAGTTGCTTCTAACAAATGGTGGGATAGGCTTGCTAGACAAACGGAGGGCACGCCCGCAATATCAATAAGAGAGGAGATGGCTGCTTGTTGTCATTGCACGCGTGTGAGAGAGACGGGTCGGGAGGCATGCACGAATGATGAGGGGGGACGATGTGGCTGTGGTAAGCAGACGAACTACATAGGAAGATCAATCGCCCTTTGTTAGATAAAGGAGAGACATAACTTGTGAGGTACGCCGATCGATGGGGGGTAGTTAAAGTCGATCTAGGTATATGTTGGGAGATCGATCGGTATACATGCATGTGTGTGTTAGAAGCAAATGAGGCACGAGGAGAAGGATAGAGAGAGAGAGGGATGCATGTAGGAGGTGGTACGAGAGGCATACTATATCGAGGGGGAGGAGTGCGAGTAGCACGAGAACGATGAAAAGAGTGGTGGGAGTGAGGCCTGGACGGTGACAAGAGAAGAGGGGAAGCTTGTGTTTGTGCTAGGCACACCTGGCTAGAGAGTGATACGTCTCCAACGTATCTATAATTTTTGATTGCTCCATGCTATATTATCTACTGTTTTGGGTAATATTGGGCTTTATTTTCCACTTCTATATTACTTTTGGGACTAACCTATTAACCGGAGGCCCAGCCCAGATTTGCTGTTTTTTTGCCTATTTCAGTATTTCGAGGAAAAAGAATATCAGACGGAGTCGAAACGGAATGAAATCAACTGGAGAAGTTATTTTTGGAAGGAAAGCCACCGCATAGACTTGGACTCTACGTCAGAAGATACGGGAGCTGGCCACGAGGGTGGGGGGCTCGCCCCCCTGCCTCGTGGGGCCCCCGAAGCTCCACCGACGTACCCCTGCACCCATATATACCTATGTATCGAAAAACTTCCAGAACAGAAGATAGATCGGGAGTTCCGCCGCCGCAAGCCTCTGTAGCCACCAAAAACCGCTCGGGAGCCCGTTCCGGCACCCTGCCGGAGGGGGAACCCATCATCGGTGGCCATCTTCATCATTCCGGTGCTATCCATGACGAGGAAGGAGTAGTTCACCCTCGGGGCTGAGGGTATGTACCAGTAGCTATGTGTTTGATCTCTCTCTCTCTCTCGTGTTCTCTCTCGTGTTCCCTCTATGTCACGATCTTGATGTATCCCGAGCTTTGCTATTGTAGTTGGATCTTATGATGTTTCTCCCCCTCTACTCTCTTGTGATTAATTGAGTTTCCCCTTTGAAGTTATCTTATCGGATTGAGTCTTTTATGAGAACACTTGATGTATGTCTTGCCGTGCTTATCTGTGGTGACAATGGGATATCATGTGCCACTTGATGTATGTTTTGGTGACCAACTTGCGGGTTCCGCCCATGAACCTATGCATAGGGGTTGGCACATGTTCTTGACTCTCCGGTAGAAACTTTGGGGCACTCTTTGAAGTACTTTTATGTTGGTTGGATGAATCTGAGATTGTGTGATGCATATCGTATAATCATGCCCAGGGATACTCGAGGTGACAATGGAGTATCTAGGTGACATTAGGGTTTTGGTTGATTTGTGACTTAAGGTGTTATTCTAGTACGAACTCTTTATTAGATCGATCCGAAAGAATACCTTTGAGGTGGTTTCATACCCTACCATAATCTCTATGTTTGTTCTCCGCTATTAGTGGCTTTGGAGTGACTCTTTGTTGCATGTTGAGGGATTGTTATATGATCTATCTATGTTATTATTGTTGAGAGAACTTGCACTAGTGAAAGTATGAACCCTAGGCCTTGTTTCCTAGCATTGCAATACCGTTTACGCTCACTTTTACCACTTGTTACATTGCTGTTTTTATATTTTCAGATTACAAAAACCTATATCTACCATCCATATTGCACTTGTATCACCATCTCTTCGCCGAACTAGTGCACCTATACAATTTACCATTGTATTGGGTGTGTTGGGGACACAAGAGACTCTTTGTTATTTGGTTGCAGGGTTGCTCGAGAGAGACCATCTTCATCCTACGCCTCCCACGGATTGATAAACCTTAGGTCATCCACTTGAGGGAAATTTGCTACTGTCCTACAAACCTCTGCACTTGGAGGCCCAGCAACGTCTACAAGAAGAAGGTTGCGTAGTGCACTTGGAGACATCAAGCTCTTTTCTGGCACCGTTGCTGGGGAGGTTAGTGCTTGAAGGTATATCTTTAGATCTTGCAATCGAATCATTTTGTTTCTTGTTTTATCACTAGTTTAGTTTATAAAAGAAAACTACAAAAAAATGGAATTGAGTTTGTCTCATATGCTTCATCTTTTTAATATCTTTCGTGAGTATGATGGAAAAGAAAATTGTGCCAAAGTATTAGAAGAAGAATGCATTAAATTGTTTGGCACTAAATCTTTGAATGATGAGAATGATTGCAATGTTGTTAGTATGAATTCCTTGAATATCCATGATGCTAATGATATGCAAAGCCACAAGCTTGGGGAAGCTACATTTGATGAAGATGATATTTTTTGTCCCCCAAGCTTTGATGAGCAAATTTACTATGATGAAAGCATGCCTCCTATCTATGATGATTATTGTGATGACATGTATGCTATAAAGAATAATGATAACCATGAAACTTGTCATCTTGATCTTAATTTTCAATCACATGATAGTTGTTTTGTTGAGTTTGCTCCCACTAGTATTGATGAGAAGAATTTTGCTTATGTGGAGAATATTAAATTTTCTATGCAAGTAGATCATGAAAAGAATGCTTTAGGTGCTGATTATATTGTTGACTTCATATATGATGCTACTAAAAATTATTATGAGGGAGGAACATATGCTTCTACATATTGCAATAATATCAAGTTTCCTCTCTATGTGCTTATAGTTTTGAAGTTATACTTGTTTTACCTTCCTATGCAAGTTGATTCTTGTTCCCATTTGTTTTTTGCTCACAAAATCCCTATGCATAGGAAGTGGGTTAGACTTAAATGTGCTAGTCATATTCTTCATGATGCTCTCTTTATGTTTCAATTCTTATCTTTTATGTGAGCATCATTGAAATCATCATGCCTAGCTAGGGGCGTTAAACGATAGCGCTTGTTGGGAGGCAACCCAATTTTATTTTAGTTTCTTGCTTTTTGGTTCTGTTTAGGAATAAATAATCCATCTAGCTTCTGTTTAGATGTGGTTTTATGTTTTAATTAGTGTTTGTGCCAAGTAGAACCTTTGGGAAGACTTGGGTGAAGTCTTTATGATCATGCTGTAAAAAACAGAAACTTTAGCGCTCACGAGATTAGCTTCAACTTTTTACTGGAGAGTGCTATTTAGTTGATTCTTTTTTAAGATAATTACTAGACAAGTTCCTCAGGTCCACCAATTTATTTTAGAATTTTTGGAGTTCCAGAAGTTTGCGTTAGTTACATATTACTACAGACAGTTCTGTTTTTGACAGATTCTGTTTTCATTGTGTTGTTTGCTTATTTTGATGAATCTATGGCTAGTAAAATAGTTTACAAACCATAGATAAGTTGGAATACAGTAGGTTTAACACCAATATAAATAAATAATGTGTCGGTGTACTAGAATAGGGATACCCTAGTATCCCGAACTTGTGCACGGGCAGTTGCAGCACCCCGCGGCAAGGCTTGCCGCGGAGATCGCCTAGCTCCTCCGTGGTTCCTTTGGAGCCATTCAAGAGCAAAGTATTTAAGTTAAAGAGACAAGGCCCCGGCAAGAGAAGCTTGCCGGGAAGACCACTCGAGGCACCTAGAAGACAAGGTCCCGACAAGAGGAGCTTGCCGGGAAGGCCCGGTGAGCGACAAGCTTCCGGACGCAACAAGGCAACAACCGCGGCAAGGCGCTTGCCGCGGCAGACTACCTCTCCGTTCCTCCGCTCCAGCTCACCCACCAACGTGTCGCCGTGGGATCTTTCCAGGCGCGCGTGGCAAGAGGCTGTGCAGCCAGCGGAGCGCGGCGGTAAGCGGCGCTGACAAGATCGCCATCAAGGCGAGCGGTGGCGCCCCTGACGGTCCTTTTCTGCACTGTTTAGTCGACTTAGACGGGCATTTAATGCCTTTTTCCCCTGCCGTCAGGGTTAGGTAAGGAGCACTGTACAAGTAGTTGTACCAACCGCCTCTCCTTTTCTGTTTTTACCCTTGTCTACGTTGCCACCTGTCGGTGACCCCTTGAGCATATAAAAGGAGGCCCATGCGCAACGTAGAGGAGGTTCGACTCATTCGAAACTAGAGAACTCCCACACTAGGTCTTGTAGCTCTCAACGCTCCCTAGCAAGAACACAATACAATCAGACAAGCAGCAGTAGGAGTATTATCTCTCCGGAGAGCTCCGAAGCTGGGTAAACTGCTCGTGTGCTTCGCCTCGATCCGCTCTTCGTGCAATCTCCGCTCCCCGCCGAACCGAAAGGGGCCCGGTCCGCCGGCCCCATAGGTGTACGTGGGCACGATCAGCTTCCCCGACATCTTTGGCGCGCCAGGTAGGGGGCGTCGAGGCTGTGTGAACCTGATATGACATTCACACGAGCAACATCTTCATCATCTTCATCGACATGCCACCGAAGAAGAAAGCTTCGGCGGCGGCAGAGCCGTCCACGTCGAACCCACCACCACTGGAGCAGACTAGTGGGGGGGTAGACGCCGGCGGAAGAACGGGCGTCGACGAGGGAGCCCATGTTGCCGCCAAGTCCAAGGACAAGGCCGCGCAGACCTCGGCGTCCGTGCACGCACAGCGTCCATGTCAGGAGGCGCGGGACCGACAGCGTCATGGAGCTCGCAGCACCATACGTTCGTTGGGCCAAGATCGAGCTGGTGGATCCAGGGACGCTCAAGAACAGCGTGCGCGCCAACAGGCTGGTACGAGTGGGGCATAGATCGCTGGGCGGGATACGCTCCTTCTAACATATTTAGAAGTCCGAGCATATCCCGCTCCTCGCACCGTTCGCCATTGCCGCCCACCACTCAAGCGGAAGCTTTGGCGCGAGCTCAACTGCTCCTGGATTACCCTCCAACAGTAGACAAAGTCGACGAATGGAGGGCCACCATTCAGAGTCTCATCGGCTTTGCCAACAGCGACGCTCCGCGGCAACCGAGCACATCGCTGCCGCGGCAAGACGACAAGGCACGCGCCGGTGGCAACGAGACCTGTGGGGGTGCAACCACCATGCACTCTCCACCCCGAAGGCCAAGATCGCTGACTCGTCGGATCCACCTCGACAGCGACTCCACCGCGTCGTCGGATCCACGAGCTCGTCGCGACCAGCGCCAAGTTCTTCACGAACGACAACAAGAAGACGCTCAAACTCGCATCGAGCGCCGAAGAGAAGCACGACGTCAATCCGACCAGCGCGCTGGGCCCTCTGTCGACATGCATGCGCCAGGGGAACCAGGCAACTTGCCGTACGCGGTAGGTTGCCCTGCGTTCACTCGTGAGCTGCGGCAAGTCTAGTGGCCCAGCAAGAAAAATTTCAAGCCAGATGTACCAAAGAAGTACGACGGCAAGACGCACCCGTTGGAGTTCCTCAGCGTCTACACCATTGCGGTGCAGGCTGCCGGGGGACGAGACGACAAGATTCTGGCCAACTACTTCCCGCTGGTGCTCAAGCCCAATGTCAGATCTTGGCTCATGCACTTGCCGGACAACTCCATTTCCTCTTGGACAGATTTGTGCCATCAGTTTGTCGGCGCCTTCACAGGCGGCCACAAGCCCCATGGCCAAGAGAGCGATCTTCATCTGCTCGCCCAGAAGGAACGAGAACCCCTGCGCAAGTACATTCAAAGATTCAGCCGTGTACAGCACAACATCCCAGATGTCCATCCTGCCGCGGTGATCAGCGCATTCCATCAGAACGTGCGCAACCGCAGGATGCGGGAGGAGATGGCAATGTGCAAAATCAGAGACGTCAGTGAGCTGTATGCCCTGGCCGACAAGTGTGCACGCGCTGAAGAAGGGAGAAGACTCCCCTGAGAGAATGTAGAAGCGGCAGGATCTGATAGTGAGGAGATTGTCCCGGCAAGGAAGAGCCGGCGACGGAATAACAGAAAGAAGAAAGGCAAGGACGTGCTAGTTGTCGAGCAGTCCGGCAACGGAGGCGGCGCCAAGAAAGCTAAGATTGGTAGCTCCGGCAAGGAGGTTGCCGCGGGCACCAACTGCCAGGCTGTGGTGGTCGCCGACAAGCAGGACAACTCCAACAAGCAGTATTGCAATATCCACCGCACCAAAGGCCATGACCTCCAGAGCTGCAAGAAGGTCGAGCAGCTTGTTGAGCAGCAAAAGGCTGAGTACGAGCGGCGCGACAAGGAGAAGGCCCAGGAAGGTGCAGGAGGAGTCAGCAAGAAACGCCCCGGTCGGGGGGGACGCCGCGGCAAGGCCAAGCAGCGGCAAGGAGATCGACCTCCCCGAGGCCGCGACAAGGATGAAGATGGAGACGACGACGACGAAGACATGGATGATGACGAAGCCGATGAGCAGGAGTTCCAGAAAGCAACAGAGGTCTTGTGCGTTGACGGTGGTGCTTCTCTGCATACTTCACACCGCCAGCTCAAGCAGTGGATGCGGGAAGTCAATGCAGCGGAACCATCCGTAGAGTCGCGCAAGCCTCTGAAAATGGTCCAACCGCCTATCATCTTTGATATTGAGGACCATCTGATCGCATAACTGCGGTCGGTGCTTGCCGATGTTGGTTTCACCAACTATCCGCAACCTCAAAGTCACTAAGATGTTAGTTGACGGCGGGGCCGGCTTGAACCTGATCTCCTCTGCGGTGCTCCAGAAGCTTCAGATCCCTGACAGCGAGCTCGAAGAAACCGGCACCTTCCAAGGAATCAATCCGGGAAGGAGCAAGCCAAAGGGAAAGATCACGTTGCCGGTGACATTTGGCAGCGAATTAAACTTCAGGACTGAGAGGGTCACCTTTGACGTTGCTGATTTTCCATTACCTTACAATGGGATACTTGGTCGTCCAGCACTCGCCAAGTTCATGGCGGCCTCTCATTATGCATACAACTTGCTCAAGATGCCCGGCCCGATAAGTGTCATTTCTGTCCCTGGCGACAAGAAGGATGCTCTTATCTGCGCCGACAAGATCTACCGGGAAGCGGCAGCCGCAGCAGATCACAAGTCACTTGCCGCTGAAGCTCCAGGGGGGAAGAAGAAGACCAAGTCCGGCAAGAGCTCTGATGCCCACTCCGGCAAGCGCACCTCCTCGGAGTGCTGCGCTACCATCGAGGACGCACCATCGAGCTCCACCAGCAAGTGTAAGAAGACGATGACACCTCCAGAGACCAAGAAGGTGTCCGCCAAGGAGGACGGCACTGGTGGTACCTTCACCATCAGTGCCACGCTTGACCCTAAATAGGAAAGCGTGTTCGTTGCTTTCCTGCGGGCGAACGTCGACGTGTTTGCATGGCAACCATCTGACATCCTCGGTGTTCCCAGGAAAGTAATTGAGCACCATCTCGCTGTCTGTCCTCATGCGCGACCCATCAAGCAGAAAGTCAGGAAACAGGCAGTGGAGCATCAAGAATTCATAGCAGAAGAAATCAAAAAGTTGGAAGCAGCAGGCCTTGTCAGAGGAGTGGTCCATCCTACGTGGTTGGCCAACCCTGTAGTTGTGCGCAAGGCAAATGGGAAATGGAGGCTTTGTATCGACTTTACCGATGTTAATAAAGCTTGTCCCAAAGACCCATTTCCTTTGCCGCGTATCGACCAGATTGTTGACTCCACGGCCGGGTGTGATTTGCTTTCATTCCTTGATGCATACTCAGGATACCATCAGATCTTCATGGCAGAAGAGGACGAAGAAAAAACCGCATTCATCACCCCATGTGGCACATACAGTTTTGTACGGATGCCTTTCGGATTAAAGAATGCCGGTTCAACATTTGCAAGAGTAGTCCATCACGCTTTTGAGCCGCAAATTCATAGAAATGTGGAAGCCTACATGGATGACATAGTGGTCAAGAGCAAGGACAGGGCAACTCTGATTCAAGATTTGGATGAAACCTTTGCAAATCTGCGCAAGATCAACCTCAAGCTCAATCCCGAGAAGTGCGTGTTTGGAGTTCCCTCCGGCAAGCTTCTCGGGTTCTTCGTGTCTCAGCGGGGAATTGAAGCCAACCCCGACAAGATCAAGGCCGTTGAGCAGATTGAAGCACCAAAGCGCGTCAAGGATGTACGAAGACTTGCGGTTGCATAGCTGCTCTCAGCGAGGTTTATCTCTAGGTCTCTTGGCGCATACTGCCATTTTCAAAATTTTGAAAAAGGCGGGTCCAATGAAATGGACTCGAAGCGGAGGCTGCAATGCAGACTTGAAGAGATACATGTCCTCCACTCCGATTTATCGCACCTAAGCCACAAGAGAAGTTGCTGCTATATTTAGCGGCGACCAATCAAGTGGTTAGTGCTGCGTTAGTAGCGGAGAGGAGGCGGATGATGAGTGGCGACCATGGCGAAGCATCCAGCGACAAGCGGGGGCTTCACCGACAAGCTCTGGTCCCGACAAAGAAGGATCTGCGCAGGAGCATGAGAAGATGCGAAAAGGATGGTGCGGCGCCCAGTTTACTTTGTGAGTTCCCTTCTGCGGGGGCTAGGTCGAGGTACTCGGTGTGCGAAGTTGCTTTTCGGCCTTCTCATGGCCTCGAAAGCTGCGCCATTACTTCCAAGCACATGAGATCACGATCGTCACTCGCTTTCCGCTGAAGAGGATCTGCGAGAATCCGAAGCAACGGCGGGATTGTCAGTGGGCCTTTGGGCTGTCAAGCTTTGGCCTCAAGTTTGAGAGCACTACTATCCAAAGCGAGCATTGGCGAGTTCATAGTAGAATGGGCGCCAACACAAGGCGAAGAATTCGAAGCGAGCATCCCCATCAAGGAAGCAAGCAAAGAGTGGCTGATGTACTTTGACGGTGCCTTCTCGCTGCAAGGCGCCCGGTGCGGCGTGCTACTTGTCGCTCCAACCGGAGAGCACCTCAAGTACGTAGTCCAGATGCACTTTCCCAAGGAGCAAGCAACGAACAATACTGTAGAGTATGAGGGTTTGCTTGCCGGTCAAGAAGCTCATTGTCAGGGGTGACTCACAGCTTGTTGTCCGCCAAGTAAACAAGAATTATTAGAGTCCGTTGATGGAAGCCTATGTTGATGAGGTGAGGAAGCTGGAAGAGCACTTTGACGGCCTGCAGATGGAGCATGTTCCAAGAGCTCAGAACGACATTGCTGATGGCCTGTCGAAGTGCGCCGCACTTAAGTTGCCTGTGGAACTAGGGATCTTCGTGCTCAAGCTGACTCAACCGACTGTAACGCCATCAACTGGACAGAGCAAGAAGAGGAAGTTGGTTTCTGGTGACTACTTTCCGTGAGAGCTCCCGAAGCCGCCGCCAAGAAGGTCCTCAAGATCAACGCTAAGAGTCTTTGAGGAGCATCTGCTCCGCGAGCCTAGGGTTTGTTCCGTTGAAGCGAGGCGCTCCCGACAAGTTTTGCTCCGGCAAGCTTGCGGGATCATCAACTCGGCTGAGCCGCAGTTCTCGCCGTAGAAGTGGATGTTCCCGCAGCGAAAATGTGCCTTTAGTCCTTGTTGTCGAGCCGCAAGCTCCAAATGGGCACAACAGATCGTCCATTTCCTTGAACGGAGAACTTCCGAAGAGCAAGAAGAAGCGGAAAGAGTAGCACGGCAGTCAAGTATGTACCAGTTTGTCGACAGCATTACATGCGAAGAAGACTCAGCGGTGTGAAATTGAAGTGTATTCATCGGGAAGATGGATGAAGCTGTTGGCGAGATACATGGAGGCATATGTGGTCACCACATTGGCGCAGAACACTTGCGGCAAAGCGTTCGGCAAGGTTTCTTTTGGCCAACAGCCCTCTAGGATGCAAGCGCACAAGTAACCAAGTGTGAAGCGTGCGGTTCCATTCCAGCAGATACACCAGCCAGCTCAAGCTCTCCGGGCGATCCCTTTTCTGGCCATTTTTCGGTATGGGGCTCGACATCCTCGGCCCCTTTCCCGAGCTGTCGGGGCTTTGAGTACTTATGCGTCATGAATCGAGAAGTTCACAAAGTTTCGGAAGTGGAAGCGATGAGGAAGGTGGCAGCCAACGGCGATCAAGTTCTTGGTCGATTGTTTGCGTTTTGGGATTCCTAACAGGATCATCACCGACAATGGCACGCGATTCACGAGCCGCACCTTCATGCGATCGTCCAAGATCTTGGCGCCAAGGTCTGCTTCGCCATTGCTCATCCGAAAGCAGCGGTCAAGCGGAGAGGGCAAGCGCTGAAGTGCTGCGAGGACTCAAGACCAGAACTTTCGACGGGCTGCACAAGTGCGGAAGAAACTGGATTAAGGAGCTGCGGTGGTTCTTTGGTCGTCAGGGCGACGCCAAATCAGACCTTTGGCGGACACCTTCGCTCTAGTCTATGGGCGAGGCAGTTCTCCCCACGGAACTTCGTATCACGGGTCACCTCGAGTGCTCGCTTATGATGAGCTCGAGCAAGAGCAGCTGCGACAAGATGGCGTGCTGCTCCTTGAGGAGGAACGGCTTCGGGCATTGTCGAGCTGCTCGTTATCGGCAAGCTTTGCGCCGCTACCATAACCGCAAAGTTAGTGCGAAGTCTCGAGGAAGGCGACCTTGTTCTTGGCGCGTTCAGTCCGCCAAAATTCCAACAAGTTGGCGCCAAAGTGGGAAGGTCCTTATCGGGTGAGGCGAGTCACTAGGCTGGCGCTGTCCGCTTTGAGACCGAAGATGGCATTCGGTGAGCAACTCTGGAATATTGAGCATCTTCGTAAGTTTTACCCATAGAAGCGCGGTTGCGGAACCTGTTCCGGCAACCACCTTTATACAAGTCTTGCCCATGTTGCATGTAATCCTTTGTACAAGCGAGGCGCAGATCCGTGCATCAGTAAAACTCATGTGCTCCGCACATCTTGTCAATTTCGTGCATTCTTCATTTTGTTTTGCATGCATTGTCTGACACCTTGTGCAACACCTATCCCGGTAAGCAATAACGAGCCGCAAGGCTCCATATCTTTATTTTCTCTTCTTTCTCTCTCTCAAAGAAAGGAAGATTCCCTCGCACACAAGTTTGCCAGGAGGGAAGGAGAAGATAATGGTGTGGACCAGGCGTCGTTCGAGGAAATTTTGCCTTACCGGGAAGCAAACAACAGAAAAGCTAAGTTGCCAAAGTTTGAGCAGTCAGTTTTAAATTTTTTAAGTTATCTTCCTCGAACGACCGTGCTTTGTATGGAAAACCTGTGTGAAGGAACCAACTCGTAGCTAGTTTGCGCCCTTACTTTGTTTGAGTCCGCTCAACAACTTAAGTGAGCTGCAACTAGTCGCGACAAGGTTGCTTATCGGGGCGGCACCGCCAACGAGTTCTTGACGTTCACTTTTCGGCGCTTCATGACAAGGTGCCAGCGCCGACAAGTTCCCTAAAAGCGTGGGCAGAAACATACAAAGGAAGGACCCAAGTAAAGGAAATAACATAGCAATTACTGACTGAAATAGAGTTATATTACAAAATAGCTTGTCGCAGCTCTAATAAATTGTTCTCCCAACGTGATCAGCGGCGACAAGGAAGAGATAAAACGGGCGACCTAATCTACGCGGTCGCCATCGACTCTCTTGATCCCGCTCACCCTGTCCACAATGGGTGCGACAAGGGCCTTGGCGCTTCAACGTCGGCGATCGGCGGCAAGGACTTGAGGGCGTTGGCGAAGCTAACGCTTTGGATTGCGGAAGGCCACCTTCATCAACACCTTACGAAGAGCCCTGCACAGATTTGGCGCGACTCATCGGCCAGCTGCTTTGGGATCTCTTCCGGAGCCGTTGGAAGCCGTCCTGCGCCTTTGAAGAACAAGCTGAGCTTGGCGCTGGGTTGGAGATGCTCGTCGGAGGTACCGAGATCCACCATCCCAGCTCCGTCATTTCGCTGTCGATGGCGGCGGCGATATTACAAGACCCTCGGTCCGATGCATCACGTTCTCTCTGAAGGTGTTACGGCGGTTATCGCACTCGTCGGCAACTCCTCGTCGGTCTTGATCTTCTCCAACAAGGCCACCTCCGCTCCTTGGCGCCGTCCGGCGTCGCATCAAGGTGGTCAGCTTCAGCTCAAGATCTGCCTTGGAGTCCTTGGCGGCGTCGAGCTCCTTGCCCCTCTCGGCGAGGCGGCCTGCAGCTTCGCCAAGAGTGTAGGCGTCCTTCTCGCGCTCGTGCTTAAGCGCAGCAAGCTCCTCGCCGCTCTTACGGAGGTTGGCCTCCAGCTGCATCTGCCGTCTCCAACTCTTTCTTGGCGGCCTCGGCAGCTGCGGCAGCGTCTTTTGCTTCCTTGAGAGCTCCGCCAATTGATTGCTTTCGCAGCGTAAGTTCTTCCTCATAGCTGTCAAGATTGATCTTCCGCTCGCCAACTTCGCCTTCTTCGCGACAGCTTCTCGGCAGCTAGCCGCTGCTGCTCCTCGACCTCAGCCTTCTCAAGGATGAAGGCTGTGCGCTCTCGAAAAAATCGCTCTCGCTCTTACCCCGCTCCGGAGAGCTTCTTGGTTGGCGCCCCGGAGCTCCTCCGTGCGCTTCTCCATGTTCGCTCCCGCCCTCGTGACAAGCGCCTCTCGCGATTCCAGCTTGGCTTGTCGGGCGCGGTAGAGCGACAGCAGCTTCCGCAACAGCTGCTCCTCCTCAGGCTCGCCGCTGCTGCTGCTTGGCGCGTCAACCAACGACAGCCCAGCGGAGGCGATCAGCTCTTCGTCGAAGGTCTCTCCCTCGACCGGTGCCCTGGAGCTCGACGCCCAGGGGAGCTTGATGAAGACGCCATCGCCAGCCTTCAAGTAGGCACCGGGCTGGGGCTCCTCGTAGACTGGCGCTGCGACAGCGGCGGAGGGATCGGCGGTCGGTGTAGCGCCTGGCGCTCTTGCGGCCTCAGGGTCGTCAGTACGATCGCTAGACCCCTCGCCAGCTTCTTCAGCGGTAGCCATGGCGGCCTCTTCGACGGTGGGCTCGTCCGCGCCAGTTTCCTCCCCGGCGACGGCGGCGCCGTCAGTGTTGCCGCGCGCGTCCTCCTCGCCGGCGACCTCAGTCTCCATCGGCTCTGCGGCGGATGGATCTGACGACAAGAAAACGAAAGAAAAGTCAAGCAAAATATCCAAAAAGAAGAATTGGAAGAAGAAGAACACAAGGGCAGCTTGCAGGCAAGAGGCTTACTGCGATGGGATATCATTGCGGTCTCGGCTACTACCGGGTCGGCGGTGCCATCTCTTGCGGAGAGCCGTCCCTTGCGGAGAAGCCTCCCTTGCGGAGGCACTCCCTTGCGGGGATCTTCCCTTAGCGGCGTAGTTGAAGCAGATGGCATGTCGAGGCGGCCTCGGGACACTCTGGCGGGGCTGCTCTGCTCCTACAAAAATCAACGATCGAGATATCAGCAAATAAAGAGCACCCATGCGCGTCTAACCGCAGAAAGTGAACCATATACTTACGCTGGGGCTGCGTTGGGGGCTGCTTTGTGGAAGGGTCGTCGGGTCCGGCAAGGAGGTCTCAGACGCGCCTCCGGCTCTCTGCGGTGGGTTAAATCCTCGATGGCGATCACCGGGGTCTTAGCTCTCTTGAAGCTCTACGGGCCAGCGTCACGAAAAGGAAAGAGTTCAGAATAAGCGAGTCGGACACAAGACAAAGCAACAAATTGAAGAATTACAAAGTACAGCGACAAGATCTTACTCTTCTTCTTCCTCGGAGCTGGCGCGGAGAGGTCAGTCAGTTCACCTCCGGTGCGGCGAGCTGGAAGAGTAGGCTCCTTGGGCGCTTGGCGGTCAGGCTGTGGTCCCAAGAGGCCCGCTCCGATTCTGCGGCAGCGTGAGGTGCTCCGTGTAACAGTGCTTGCAGCGGTGGAAGCGCGTCGCAACGGCACGACAGCTGTTAGCCCGTCTGCCGCCCGCCACTTCCCGGCCTTGCGGAGCGCCTTCTTGGTGGAGCTGCGAGGCTCCGCTTCATGACAAGCTACTTGAAGGTGGGGAGGCGCCCTCGGCAGGCTCGCTCGGCTCAACTTCTGGCTCGGCTTGCTCCTCCTCGCCGGCAAGCTCCTCTCGATCGACAAGGCTTGCCGCCTCTACTGCCTCCGCCTCCTCCACAGTAAACCCAAATTCACCCGCGGCGGCAGCTGCTGCCGCCTCCTCCAACCTGGTGGCGATGCGCTGCATCTCGTCATCAGTGGTGTCATGGGTGAGGCCCCTCTGCTCGTCGGGGCGGATTGGCACTTCTTCCAAGCTGTCGAAGAACTGCCGCACGACGTCATCAGCGGGCTCTTGCCAAGTTGGAACGATTCCATGCGAGTCGCACAATGGCATCATCACGGGATGCGGTCGGCGAAGAGTTGTTGCATAAAGGCGACTCCCTTGGCAACCTGAACCATTCGGGGTGATCGGGGTCATGCTTGAACAGCTCCAAGAGCATCGCGTCAAGCTCAAAACAGTGAAGTTGAAGTTGAGGCCCGGCGCAGCCTCATGATGTCTGCCGCATTATGAAACTCCCAAGCAGGTCTCCTCCTCTCCTGCAAAGAAGCGTCTGGCGGCGAAGAAATCTCGCCAACTGCGCCTCTGATGAGTCCGGCAAGCTGAGGCGCAGGATCCGAATAACGGCGATCTTCAATCTAGCATCCTCCGCGCCAAGTTGCTCCAATCGTTGCAGCGTACTATTGGGGTTTGGCGCTGGGCGATGAATGGCTGCGGGTTCTTCTCTACGATCCAGCACGATCAGCCCTCCACTCCTCCCATTTGCTCTGGAGCTCTCCTTCCAGATAGGCCTCTTTCTTGCGATTCTTGAGATCCAGGCGATCCCTCCGACAAGAGGCTCTCCTCTCTCTACTCGAGGCATGAAGAAATGGCGGAAGAGGGCTACGTTTGGGTGGACTCCGACAAAGTTTTCGCGAGAGATGTCGAAAACTGCCATGGTCGAGACAACATTGAAATTGAAATCAAGGAGGCGAAACCGTAGGTGTTCATGATATCGCAGAAGAATTGAGAAGAAGCGGGCGAGCCCGCAATAGAAAAGAGCGCTTGAAGGGGTACCCGCTCGAGCCAAATCTGATCTGGCGGTGAGAGTACCTTCGTGCGCGGATCGCTCGCGTCTCCGTCGACCAGAAGAGATAGTACCATTCCCTCAGCTCCTTCGCGGCGAGCTGAGGGGGGAAGATGGCCCGCTCCTTCCGCAGCGCCGCGAGCCGCTGCGCCTCGGCTGACTTCACGCCCTTCCCCTTGTCGGCTTTCGGAGCCATGGCGAAGGTGGTGGGGGAGACCGACGGCGTTGGTGATGCTGGTGGCGATGGGGGGCGGAGCACTGCTCTCTACAGACTAGGGAAGAGGAGGGGAGCAGCGGTGGTTTTCGAGATTAGACAGCAAATGGCGAGGTGGGCAAACCGCCCCTGTTTCCCCTATTTATAAGGGGGGAGAGGGGGCAGACGTTCCGCTTTGCCGAATAAAGAAATCCCCACGATCTCTCCCACGACACCGCAGTCGATGCGTGCCGTTCGTGGGAGACGTGGTGGGTCCGGAGCGAGTTATGGCATAACCAAGGCCGCGTGTGCCCGTGCCCTGTTTGGGGCCTGGCCCAACAGCGCTCGGCACCGTGTATGGACCAGGCCAGGGGGCTCCTGTCGGTGTACTAGAATAGGGGTACCCTAGTATCCCGAACTTGTGCACGGGCAGTTGCAGCACCCCGCGGCAAGGCTTGCCGCGGAGATCGCCTAGCTCCTCCATGGTTCCTTTGGAGCCATTCAAGAGCAAAGTATTTAAGTCAAAGAGACAAGGCCCGGCAAGAGGAGCTTGCGGAAGACCACTCGAGGCACCTAGAAGACAAGGTCCGGCAAGAGGAGCTTGCGGGAAGGCCAGATGGCGACAAGCTTCCGGACGCAACAAAGGCAACAACCGCGGCAAAGGCGCTTGCAGCGCAGACTACTCTCGTTCCTCTGCTCCAGCTCACCCACCAACGTGTCGCCGTGGGATCTTTCCGGTAGCGCGGCAAGAAAACTGTCTTGCCAGCGGAGCCTTGTGATGGCGACAAGATCGCCATCGTGGCGGCGGTGGCGCCCAGACGGTCCTTTTACGCCTTTGTTTAGTCGACTTAGGCGGGCATTTAATGCCTTTGTCCCCAGCCGTCAGGGTTAGGTAAGGAGCACTGTACAAGTAGTTGTACCAACCGCCTCTCCTTTTCCGTTTTTACCCTTGTCTACGTTGCCACCTGTCGGTGACCCCTTGAGCATATAAAAGGAGGCCCATGCGCAACGTAGAGGAGGTTCGACTCATTCGAAACTAGAGAACTCCCACGCTAGGTCTTGTAGCTCTCAACGCTTCCTAGCAAGAACATAATACAATCAGACAAGCAACAGTAGGAGTATTATCTCTCCGGAGAGCTCCGAAGCTGGGTAAACTGCTCGTGTGCTTCGCCTCGATCCGCTCTTCGTGCAATCTCCGCTCCCCGCCGAACCGAAAGGGGCCCGGTCCGTCGGCCCCATAGGTGTACGTGGGGACGATCAGCTTCCCCGACATAATGAGTTCATTACATTACCTTGAAGTGGTGTTTTGTTTTCTTTCGCTAACGGAGCTTACGAGTTTTCTGTTAAGTTTTGTGTTGTGGAGTTTTTCAAGTTTTGGGTAAAGATTCGATGGACTATGGAATAAGGAGTGGCAAGAGCCTAAGCTTGCGGATGCCCAAGGAACCCCAAGGTAATATTCAAGGACAACCAAGAGCCTAAGCTTGGGGATGCCCTGGAAGGCATCCCCTCTTTCGTCTTCGTTCATCGGTAACTTTACTTGGAGCTATATTTTTATTCACCACATGATATGTGTTTTGCTTGGGGCGTCATTTTCTCTTGTTAGTTTTTGCTTGCTGTTATTTAGAATAATGTTTTGCATCTCTAGTTCCAATAAAAAAGTCAAGGATAGCCTTTGCCATGCTTATTTTGCTAGTATACATGTTGCTGTTTGAAAACAGAAAGTTTACCGCTGTTTCAAAAATTCCCTAGAAAAGTCAGGGAGTGGTATAATGTTGAATCTTTTTGCATATTGAGCTCTGATAAAAATTTATTACAGTGGGAATTTTAGTTCATATTTTTTGGAGTTAGGGAAGTATTGATACTCTTGCATTCTTTACAGACTGTACTGTTTTGGCAGATTGCTGTTATGTTTGCATTGTTTGCATACGTTTGCTTGTTTAATGATTCTATTTAAGGATATGAGTATTAAATATGCAGAGGCATTTAGTATTCAATGTTTAATAATAATGTTAGTGATTTGTTACAGTAGAAAATGATAAGGTTTTGCATTGGTTTATACTAACCTATCTCACGAGTTCTTGTTGAGTTTGGTATGTATGAAGCTTTTGATAAAAGAGAAACCATGATATGAGAGGAATTAAGGAGACACAAAGTTCAAGCTTGGGGATGCCCAAGGCACCCCAAGATAATATTTCAAGAAGTCTCAAGCATCTAATCTTGGGGATGCCCGGTAGGCATCCACCTTTCTTCTTCAACAACTACTGGTTAGTTGTTGGGGAACGTAGCAGAAATTCAAAATTTTCCTACGTGTCACCAAGATCTATCTATGGAGAAACTAGCAACGAGGGGAAGGAGAGTGCATCTACATACCCTTGTAGATCGCAAAGCGAAAGCGTTCAAAAGAACGGGGTTGAAGGAGTCATACTCGTCGTGATCCAAATCATCAAGTCTCCACCATCCTCCCACTCAATTCTTTCGAGAGAAACTTTTCTCGGGAAAGGACCTAATTCTAGAAACAATCCTTTTTGCTTCTGGAACTGAGACTAGAGGTATACCCAACTGTTTTGGGTGTCCTATGAAGAAGCATTTTATCCGCTTTGGGTTCGAGCTTATCAACCTGAAACTTTTTCACATAAGCGTCGCAGCCCCAAACTTTTAAGAAACGACAATTTAGGTTTCTCCAAACCATAGTTCAAGCGGTGTCGTCTCCAGCGAATTACGTGGTGCCCTATTAAAGTGAGTGTGGTTGTCTCTAATGCCTAACCCATGAGCGATAGTGGTAATCGATAAGAGACATCATGGTGCGCATCATATCCGATAGGGTGCAACTATGATGTTTGGACACACCATCACACTATGGTGTTCCAGGTAGGTATTTATTGTGAAACAATTTCCACAATGTCTTAATTGCGTGCCAAAGCTCGTAACTCAGATACTCATCTCTGTGATCATATCATAGACATTTTATCCTCTTGTCATGATGATCTTCAACTTCACTCTGAAATTACTTGAACCATTCAATAATTCAGACTTGTGTTTCATCAAGTAAATACACTCACTATCTACTCAAATCATCCGTGAAGTAATAACATAACGATATTCACTGCATGCCTCAGCACTCATTGGATTGCACACATCAAAATGTGTTACTTCCAACAAGTTGCTATCTTGTTCCATCTTACTGAAACCGAGGCTTTTCAGTCATTTTGCCCATGTGGTATGATTTGCATATCTCAAGTGATTCAAAATCAAGTGAGTCCAAACGATCCATCTGCATGGAGTTTCTTCATGCGTATACACCAATAGACATGGTTCGCATGTATCAAACTTTTCAAAAACGAGTGAGTCCAAAGATCCATCAACATGGAGCTTCTTATGCGTTTCATACCAATATGACTTACATGGCAGTGCCACAAGTAAGTGGTACCATCATTACTATCTTATATCTTTTGGCATGAAAATGTGTATTACTATGATCGAGATTCAATAAACCATTCCTTTAGGTGCAAGACCATTGAAGGTAGTATTCAAATAAATAGAGTAACCATTATGCTCCTTAAATGAATAACCGTATTAGATAGACATAATCCAATCATGTCTATGCTCAGCATAAACACCAAATGACAATTATTCTGGTTTAATACTAATCTTGATGGTAGAGGGAGCGTGCGATGTTTAATCACATCAAACTTGGAAACACTTCCAACACATATCGTCGACTCACCTTTAGCTAGTCTCTGTTTATTCCGTAGCCTTTTATTTGAGTTAATAACACTTAGCAACCGAACCGGTATCTAATACCCTGGTGCTACTAGGAGTACTAGTAAAGTACACAATAACTTAATGTATATCCAATATACTTCTATCGACCTTGCCAGCCTTCTCATCTACCAAGTATCTAGGGTAATTCTGCTCCAGTGGCTGTTCCCCTTATTACAGAAGCACTTAGTCTCGGGTTTGGGTTCAACCTTGGGTTTCTTCATTAGAGCAGCAGCTGATTTGCTGTTTCATGAAGTATCCCTTCTTTCCCTTGCCCTTCTTGAAACTAGTGGTTTCACCAACCATCAACAATTGATGCTCCTTCTTGATTCCTACTTTCGTGGTGTCAAACATCACGAATATCTCAAGGATCATCATATTTATCCCTCATTTGTTATAGTTCATCACGAAGCTCTAGCAGCTTGGTGGCAATGACTTTGGAGAAACATCACTATCTACGGAAGATCAACTCCCTCGATTCAAGTGATTGTTGCACTCGGACAATCTGAGCACAAGCTCAACGATTGAGCTTTTCTCCCTTAGTTTGCAGGCTAAGAAAATCGTTGGAGGTCTTATACCTCTTGGCGTGGGCACGAGCACGAAATCCCAATTTCAGCCCTCGAAACATCTCATATGTTCATGACGTTTGAAAAAACGTCTTTGGTGCCTCAACTCTAAACCGTTTAACTGAACTATCACGTAGTTATCAAAAGCGTGTATGTCCGATGTTCGCAACATCCACAGGCGGCGTTTGGGGTTCAACACACTGGCGGTGTATTAAGGACATAAGCTTTTTACGTCCGCATAATCGCTCTCATCAACTTTCAACTATATTTTCTCTAGGAACATATCTAAATAGTGGAACTAAAGCGCGAGCTTACGACATAATTTGCAAAGATCTTTTGACTATGTTCGGGATAATTAAGTTCATCTCATGAACTCCCACTCGATAGAGATCCCTCTAGTCATCTAAGTGATTACATGATCCGAGTCAACTAGGCCATGTCCGATCATCACGTGAGACGGACTAGTCATCATCGGTGAGCATCTTCATGTTGATCGTATCCACCATACGACTCATGCTCGACCTTCGGTCTCTTGTGTTCGAGGCCATGTGCATACATGCTAGGCTCGTCAAGTTAACCTAAGTGTTTGGCGTGTGTAAATCTGGCTTACACCCGTTGTATGTGAGCGTAAGAATCTATCACACCCGATCATCACGTGGTGCTTGAAGCGATGAACTTTATAGCGGTCCACAGTTAGGGGAACACTTTCTTGAAATTTTAATGAGGATCATCTTATTTACTACCGTCGTACTAAGCAAATAAGATGTATAAACATGACAAACATCACATGCAATCAAATAGTGACATGATATGGCCAATATCATATTGCTCCTTTGATCTCCATCTTGAGGCTCCACGATCATCATCGTCACCGGCATGACACCATGATCTCCATCATCATGATCTCCATCACCGTGTCTCCATGAAGTTGTCTCGCCAACTTATTACTTCTACTACTATGGCTACCGGTTAGCAATAAAGTAAAGTAACTACATGGCGTTGTTCAATGACACGCATGTCATACAATAAATAAAGACAACTCCTATGGCTCCTGCCGGTTGTCATACTCATCGACATGCAAGTCATGATTCCTATTACAAGAACATGATCAATTTCATACATCACATATCATTCATCACATTCTTCTTGGCCATATCACATCACATAGCATACCCCGCAAAAACAAGTTAGGCGTCCTCTAATTGTTGTTTGCATGTTTCTGATAGCTGCTATGGGTTTCTAGCAAACGTTTCTTACCTCATAAAACCACAGCGTGATATGTCAATTGCTATTTACCCTTCATAAGGACCCTTTTCATCGAATCTGATCCGACTAAAGTGGGAGGCGGCACCGCTAGCCACCTTGTGCAACAAGTGCATGTCGGTCGGTGGAACACATCTCACGTAAGTGTGCGTGTGTAAGGTCGGTCCGGGCGCTTCATCCCACAATGCCGCCGAATCAAGATTGGACTAGTAACGGTAAGCATATTGAACAAAATCAACACCCACAACTACTTTGTGTTCTACTCGTGCAAAGAATCTCATAATAGACACTGGCTCGATACCCTTTGTTGGGGAGCGTAGCAAAATTCAAAATTTTCCTACATGTCACCAAGATCTATCTATGGAGAAACTAGCGAGGGAAGGAGAGTGCATCTACATACCCTTGTAGATCACTAAGCGGAAGCGTTCAAGAGAACGGGGTTGAAGGAGTCGTACTCGTTGTGATCCAAATCACCGGAGATCCTAGTGCGAGCAGACGGCACCTCCGCGTTCAACACACGTATAGCCGGTGGCGTCTCCCATGCCTTGCTCCAGCAAGGAGAGAGGAGAGGCTGGGAAGACTCCATCCAGGCAGCACAACGGTGTGGTGGTGATGGAGGAGCGTGGCAATCTGCGGGGCCGCCAAGCACCGCAGAGAGGAGGAGGACTTGGGAGGGGGAGGGCTGCGCCAGGGCAAGGGTGCAGCTCCCATGCGCCTCCCAACTATATATAGGGGTGGAGGGATTATTTCTTGCCCTCCAAGTCCATTGGGGCGTTGGCAAAGGTGGGAGGAAAGAAATCCCATCATTTCCTTTCCCCACCGATTGTTATCCCCCCTTTTTCATTACAAGAAATATGTCAACTTATGACCACCACTATTGGTCACTGAATGGTCACAAATTTCCATTTATGACCTTTTTGTGACAAAAAACATAAGGTCAAAAGCTGGGCGTCGTAAACTGACTATAGCGACCTTTCTTCTGGAATGGTCGCAAACGTTTATGACCAAAAAAAGGTCGTAGATTTAACGACCAACTGTTTTGGTCACTAGCAATCCGACCACACCACGTCAGATCCACCATGGCAAGCTGACGTGGCAGACTTACGACCAAATGAAAAGGTCGTAAAATAGAATCAGCCCGGTCCATTTCAGCCGTCTTGATGGGCCAAGCCCAATAATTCAGCCCATTTAAATTTTTTTTCCTTTATTTTGCTTATCTGCATGGGCCTGGCCCAATAATTTGGCCTTTTATTTTCCGGGAATGGAGCCTTTTTCTGATGATTTTTTATATTCCACTATTGTTTTGGGCCACAGCCTTTTTAGTCTAGTTCGAATTTGGGCCTCGGCCTTTTTATTTTCTGTTATGCAGCCTTTTATATTTTTTTTCTTACAGTCATTTCTTTTTTTAGGCCCAAGCCTTTTTGGTCTAATTCTTGTTTGGGCCTTGGCCTTTTAGAGCCAGTTCTCATTTTGCATAACTATAAGCAGAAGGCCCGGTGCACAAGTGATCCACAAGCCAGTGCACAAGTGATCCGCATAACTTCACGAGAAAATAAACACGAGTTCACAGGATCACATAACTTCACAGCTCCTAGGTTCAAATAGGAAAATGTAACAAAATGCAACAGCTCAGCTCAGCTCCCAGGTTCACAGGTTCAAAATGCACAGGTTCACAGCTCAACTACCTTAGCTCCAGGTTCACAGCTCAAAGACAAAGAGGTTCAAAGACAAACTGCACAACCATCAAACTGCCTTAGCTCCAAAGAGAGCCATCAAGTGGGCTAACTTCTCTTCCTGTTCTTGAGACTTCTTGCGCAGCAACTCAAGTTCCTTGTCGCGTGCTTCTTGATTCTTCCGCCTTCATCTTGATTGCCGCCAATTCTTCTTGCACCAGTTCAGCTTGAAGCTTGGACCTCTCCGACTTCTGCTCAAGGTCCTGAACATGAGCAACAACTTTGCGGAGTTGTTCCTAGATGGTGGAGCCCAACATTCTGAGGAATGTGCTTTCCTTAACTTTGGTCTTGAGGACTTGTTCGACAATTTCAACAGCAGACTTTGTCTCTTCACCTTCTGGTACCGGTGCTTCCTTCATTTTTTCCATCTCAAGCTAGCATATGGAGGAAAATGATAGGCATTAGTGGGAGATCTATTTCACATTTTGCAAACCAAACCAAGCAAGAGAAACCAAACCAGCACACAAATGGATTATTTGAAGTAATCAAACCAGCACACAAAATCTATACAAGAAGATGATGACTAGTGACCTGGAGACATGCAATTGGAACAATATGATCACTTCATTAAGCCTAGAATGGTGGTTCTATATAAGATGGCTTCCCGAGTGAGACGATCATCAAACTAACATTCAGATCAAATTTCATCATATCATAAAAAATGCATCAAATAGCTACAGCAAGTTCTGATATCTTTGTTGAACTATCAAACCATGGAACATAGCATGTGTTCTTGACTAGCTCCGAGTCAAACAACATCAAATCATTAAAGCTTCAAAGCTGGCTGTGAATCAAACAGGGCAAAGCATGGAGTGACTTACTATAGCAGTCTTGGTAGCTCCGAAAACCGTGCTTCTTCTTGTTGTGGGTGGCCTTAAACAAGTCAATCGCAGACAGCTCCTCACCCTTACGCTCTTCTTTCTGAAATGTTTTTCAACAAAAATCAAAATGTTATTCAGCAAGAATCAGAAATGTTATTCAATGAGGAACCACATGTAAGGTCTCTAGAGAAGAGTTCTCACAGTGGCAAAAATGTGTGCTGTGTAGTGCCTGGAACCAGTTCTTTGATTGTACACGACATTTTGTCGATTCATCTTGTTCGACAAACAGGTTTTCTACAAAAAAGCATACTGTCAGCATGATCTAGCACTAGCATATCATGTGCAGAACATAAAGCATCAAACAAAGCAGAGACAAACCTTGTGTCTTGGGGTAGACCACATCTCCACCAGAGCTTGCCATTCACCATCTGTTAGATCAGGCACCAGAGAATTAATGCTGACTTTATTTGCGGCTACGGTATCAAAATACTTCTTCTTCATCTGATGGCATCTGTTCTTTGAATATTTTTGCAGAATATCTTTGCACGAGGTCTTGATGGTCTCCGAGTCCGTGTTCATCTCAAAATTTGCCTACCAAGATAGCAAACAAGGTAGGAACAATATTAGTGATCATGCATAGGTGTAACAGAAAATAGATAGCACATTAACTATGAAACAAGTAGCTTACAACAACTTTTCCAATGTAGTTCTCCAATAGACTAGCATTTTTTTGTATAGCTTGAAGTGAGGAAGAACCGGAAGATGGATTTTTGCAACGAGTCCACACTCAGAAGCAAGCTTTGCTGCCTGCAGAGGCTTCTCTGGACGAATCATCCCTTCGGCAATTTGGATAGGCACCTTGCTACCAAGCGACTTGGTGATCCTCTCTAGCCCTCTGCCCTTTCTAAGTCTAGTCTTGGGAGTCATTGCATCTGAAAATGAAACTGAACTCATAAATTAGAATAGAAATCGACAAATGCAGGAATCAAAAAAAGCATACATGATCATTCCATTTGGAAAATGCACTAGTAAAAGATAGCATTGCAAAGGTCAAATTGCCTGATTGAAGCACAAGCTGCTGTTCTTCTTCATTGATGACAGCGTTCTGTCAATAGAAGGTGCAACAGGCTGAGGTGCGTGTGGACGATGCTGCTTCATCAATGCAGATGGTTCTGCTTCATCTAGGCGACAGTGCCATTTCCATCCATCTTTGAGTGGTTCCTTCATCGATGGTGGCAACTCATCACCCGTTTGCACCGAGGTGCGAGAGTCCATGAGCAGCATACTTTCCTGATGGTCCGTCGCAGTCGCCATCCTTTCTTTCTGCCTTGTGACTCTATCAAGGGCAGGTTCATCAGGTTCCAGGATCCTCTTTTTTTGTCACGGAGCTGGGGCCATCACCCTTCCTGGAGGCATTGCAGGAGATGTTTCTGAGCTCTTGTGCTTCTTCTTGTTGTCTTCTTAACACCAGGCCTCTTTGTCCTAGATTCCTTCAGTGCCTCGTATAAACAGCACGGAAAAAAGCATTAGATCACAAGAGAAATATGTGAGCACAAGGAATAACATAGAATAACAGAACCCCAACCCTCCAAGCAAGACAGAGTTTGCACCTTAACAATCCTGTTGACTACAACATCATCCACTTCCTCTCCATCAATAACTTCATCCTCCTTAGGATTGTACTTTGGGTCATCATTGATAACTCCACTACCTTCTTGAACCCCATCACTTCTACCTTCTTGTACACCATTTGTTTTCCTAACCATCGACGCTATTGCACCGATGCCAAGGGACTGGAACATCCGATTGTTCCTCATGATATTTCTAGCCCTAACCTTCTCGTACTCGGTGAGAGGCTCTTCTTTGCATGATACAGGAAACATAACTATTAGGTGAATGTTTGGAATGCATGGACAGGCAGCCAAACATATCTTATGAAATTTTATTATCATTTAATCCTAGTTATTCAGGTAAGGAAGACTAACAGCACACAGGCACAATTAAGCCAGCTTATTCAGATTGCAACAATACATTTCACTTAGCATATTAAGACACATATTTTATGAAACTGGCCACAAGGAGCAAGTTGCATACCAACGGTTGGCCTCATGCTTGACCTTGTCCTCCTTGCCATGGATGATCTTGAGGTGGTGCTTGCAAAATAGAATAAACAACAATCATATACAACAGGGATAAAGTAAAATGATGCACTTGTATCAATAAAGGAAAGCATTTGGACCATCATGCACATACATGTAATACATGTGAAACAAACTTGATGGATAAACAATACAGTGATCTAGTGTTATTAATTAAGAAAACATGTAAGTGCACCAAACAAGTATGCATGTACACTAGGAGCAAGTAAGCAAAGTGCATAAGTGCTACTAATACAAGCAAGCAAGCAAAGTGCTACTGATAGAAACAATCAAGCAAAGTGCTACTGATAGAAACAAGCAAGCAATGAAGGAAAATGAAGAGAAGGAAGCAAGTACTATTGATACAAACCCTAATTAATAAGCAAGCAAGTAGATTCTTCTCCAAGTGCTAGTGATACAAGCAAGTAATGCTGATTGAAACCCTAATTAAGCATGTATGCCAGCAAGCAACATGTATGCTAGCAAGCAAGCAACATGAACTAGTGAATTGGTGTCATGTACACATGCTTAGACAGTCTGATAGGAAGCTAGACGAGTATATCATGAGGACCTTCAAAACAACTAGATGTTGCCACTGGTAAAGCATGAAACAACTATACTTGCAGCAGTACAAAAGCAGATGAAAAAACTATACTCAACTATTGATTATGCTGTCTCTACACACCAAAAATGGCTCTGACTAGATGACACAAGTTAAGACATTTTGACAATTAGAATCAACCTTGTATATTACAGCAATCAAAATTATCTAGCACCAATCTAGTATATATTAAAACTAGTCATACTGCCTTAACACAGAGGAATTCCAATACCACAATAAGTACTAAGCATTCCGTGTTCCTTTGGAAAGAAGAACACAAGCTTCATGCACATATCGTGAAAGAAGAACACTGCTACAAACCCAGTGGTGCTCTTGATAGCAAAGTGCTACAAGCAATCAAGTACATGTTCATACTAACCCAAGTTGCAAGCAAGCAAAGTGCATAATACAAGCAAGCAAGCATGGAAAGTGCTACTGATAGAAACAAGCATAGTGCTACTGACAGTAACAAGCAAACAAGGAAGGAAATTGAAGGGCAACAAACAAGAAAGTACTGTTGATACAAACAAGGAAGCAAGTAGCTTCTTTTCGAAGTGCTGTTGGAAACCTAATTCACCATCTATGCTAGCTGAGTAATTGAACCATACACAAGCAAGTACTGATACAAGCACCATCAACCAGACATCATCCACTTCCCCATCCATCCCCATCTGCAGCCTCGCCGTGAGGGAGGGAGATCCGGCCGAAACCCGACAGAATCACACCTTGCTTGTCTCCCCTGCAGCCTCGTTGGCTCCCCCAGCTCTTCTTCTCCGACCCAGCCCAACCCTCTTCTCCACTCCAAGGCTCTGTTGATCCCCTAAAATCATCCACTTCCCCATCCATCCCCATCCCTAAAATCATGAACCCTAAACCATGAAGCGGACCAAGCGAACCACCGGGAGGTCCATGAACTAGAGGAGATCATGAACTAGAGGACCAAGCGAATCACGAACCACCCTGACCCCATGAACCCTAACCCTAACCCCATGAACTAGAGGAGATCATCCCCACGCAACAATAAGCGAACCACCCAAACCCTAGAATATCCTAACCCATGAGGGGATCTACTAGAGGAGATGGATCCACCAGAGGGGATGTGGATCCACAAGAGGAGGGGAGATGGATCAAGGGGAGAAGTACCTAGGGGGAGATGATGTTGACGATGTAGCGGTGGTCGTCGTCGATCGTGCCGTCGTCGATGTAGCCGTCGTCGTCGTCGATGTAGTCCGCGGCACGGAGGAGGGGAGGGAGTGGGAGCGAGGCGGCGTGAGGGAGGTCTGGTGCGGAGGCGGAGGAGGGGCGGCGCTATGGTGGAGAGGAGGGGCGGCGCTATGGTGGGGAGGTGGGCAGTGGGAGCGGGGCGGCGCGGAGCAGGGAGGGAGAAGCTAGGGTTCGTCGGGGAGAGGGGAGGGGAATGGGGAAATTTTGGGAGGGGAGGGGAGGGGATCCCGCGTGTTAGTGGGAGAGGGAGTGGTGGGTCCTGCCTGGTAGTGGGAGAGGGAGTGGAGGGAAATTTTGGGAGAGGGAAATTTTGGTGGAGGGAAAATTTTGGTGTGGGAGGGAAATCCTTTTGGGTTTGGGTGTAGAAAAAATAGGGTTTTTTTTTGTAAACTTTGTAGAAATCATGGTTAAAATCATACCGAGTAGCTCAAGAAAACGCCGGTATTGCAAGTTTAGTATTTTTGCTAGTTGGTAGGCCACATTTGATGATGTGACGCAGAGGTCTCCCATTTTTTTGATTTTTTTTGAATTTTTTACGGTGTTTTCAAAAACCGGCCGATTTCGTCGCGGCGACCGTCCGTGGCTAGGGTTTGAGCCGTGCAAATCTGTTGTCGATTCTGTGATGGAATGCCTACCTGTGAAGCTAAAAAGCATTTTTAGTGAAAATAACGGGCAAGCTATGGAGGACCCGCAGTTCAAATTCCAGCCGGTTCAAATGAATCGGCGAAGGTGGTCCGAATTGCGGGAGTAGCTACGAGGGTCGGAAATGCATGCTTTTTGGCGACCGTCCGTAAAATAGGGTCTACTTTGAGATAGACATGGAATGGCGCCGTTTGGGGTGCCCCTCCTTGTAGCCGCTTCACGAAAAACGCATGTCTTTTGCATTCAAAAAATGAAAAACGGTTTTTTTAAACAAGTTGGAACCTCGCTTTGGCAACATTGTTTGCCATCACAAGACGGAGGCATGCGCCCAATTTGGGCATATTATCAGAAACTATTCAACGGATGCGGCCATATCATTGCTAGTTTGGCTTGAAAGGCATGAATCTTCGTTCGTGGTAGGTTGTTTTTTAGAACACTTCTTCAAGAAAACGCCGGTATTGTAAGTTCAATATTTTTGCTAGTTGGTAGGCCACATTTGATGATGTGACGCGGAGGTCTCCCATTTTTTTGATTTTTTTTGAAATTTTTACGGTGTTTTCAAAAACCGGCCGATTTCGTCGCGGCGACCGTCCGTGGCTAGGGTTTGAGCCGTGCAAATCTGTTGTCGATTCTGTGATGGAATGCCTACCTGTGAAGCTAAAAAGCATTTTTAGTGAAAATAACGGGCAAGCTATGGAGGACCCGCAGTTCAAATTCCAGCCGGTTCCAGCTGAATCGGCCGAAGGTGGTCCGAATTGCCGGGAGTAGCTACGAGGGTCGGGAATACATGCTTTTTGGCGACCGTCCGTAAAATAGGGTCTACTTTGAGATAGACATGGAATGGCGCCGTTTGGGGTGCCCCTCCTTGTAGTCGCTTCACGAAAAACGCATGTCTTTTGCATTCAAAAAATGAAAAACGGTTTTTTTGTTAAACAAGTTGGAACCTCGCTTTGGCAACATTGTTTGCCATCACAAGACGGAGGCATGCGCCCAATTTGGGCATATTATCAGAAACTATTCAACGGATGCGGCCATATCATTGCTAGTTTGGCTTGAAAGGCATGAATCTTCGTTCGTGGTAGGTCGTTTTTTAGAACACTTTTTCAAGAAAACGCCGGTATTGCAAGTTTAGTATTTTTGATAGTTGGTAGGCCACATTTGATGATGTGACGCGGAGGTCTCCCATTTTTTTGATTTTTTTTGAATTTTTACGGTGTTTTCAAAAACCGGCCGATTTCGTCGCGGCGACCGTCCGTGGCTAGGGTTTGAGCCGTGCAAATTTGTTGTCGATTCTGTGATGGAATGCCTACTTGTGAAGCTAAAAAGCATTTTTAGTGAAAATAACGGGCAAGCTATGGAGGACCCGCAGTTGAAATTCCAGCCGGTTCCAGCTGAATCGGCCGAAGGTGGTCCGAATTGCCGGGAGTAGCTACGAGGGTCGGAAATGCATGCTTTTTGGCGACTGTCCGTAAAATAGGGTCTACTTTGAGATAGACATGGAATGGCGCCGTTTGGGGTGCCCCTCCTTGTAGCCGCTTCACGAAAAACGCATGTATTTTGCATTCAAAAAATGAAAAACGGTTTTGAATTTTTACGGTGTTTTCAAAAACCGGCGGATTTAGTCACGGCGGTCGTCCGTGGCTAGGGTTTGAGTCATGTTTTTAGCATTCAAAAAATTAAACTTATATTGTTTCATACAGGAGCATGCACAAAAACCCATAATTTTATCTTTCATCCATGAGCATGCATAAAAATTTCAATTCCATCAATTACCAAACTGAATATTCATTGTTAAAAACATGACTTGTTTAGATGACACCATCATACAGCATCCATGAGCATGCACAAAATTAAACTGACATACTTAACATTGACATGTTCATATTACACTAACAAGCTTAAACCTAACATGCTGAACACCTTCTTAACATCTTCACTCCTCCTTCTTCTCCTTCATCAACCTGATGCGCTCAGAGTGGTGAATCCCAACGCGGATGTACTCCTCTACCACAATTGGCATGGTCCTGTCGCCAAGCTGTGGGATTGCAGGCGCCGCCACCATCGCGAGGTCTTCGTACGCCACCACCATAGCAAGGTCGTCATCCGCCACCACCATAGCAAGGTCGTCGTCCGCCACCACCATAGCAAGGTCGTCATCCGCCACCACCATAGCAAGGTCGTCGTCCGCCACCACCATAGCAAGGTCGTCATCCCCGCTGCTGCTCCCATTGCCTGGCCAAATGCAACAAAGTGTGAACATGGTGTTGTCGTCGTGCAGGTAGAGGAAGCCAAAAGGACAGGAATAAGAGAGGCAGAGAGCTTACTGGCATCGTCGTCGTGCTGGTAGTACATGCGGCACATGGTGTTGTCAAACATCTTCACGGTGAACATGGCGTCGCCGTCGTAGCGGAAGACAAGGAAGTACCCGAGTTGTAGCTCATGGGCGCGGGCGAAATGCTCCCAGCCGGGCCCTAGGTACATGTGGCCTTCACCATCAAACACCACCAACACTTCCCACAGCCTGTGAAGCCCGCTGCCGGCCTCCCGCAGCTTCACTTTGTGGGGCTCATGACCGGCGAGCATCTTCGCAAACTTGTCAGGCAGCCTCTGCAGCGAGGGTCAAGCAGTGGTTAATTGTGGCAATCAAGCACTAGACAGCAGAGTGATGATAAAGAAATGAGTGATGATAAACATACCTGCCTACTGCAAGATTTCTCAATTATGATCTCGAAGAACTCGAAACCTTCCAAGCCAGCCATCTCACTTATCTGAAAAGCAGCATTGTAAATTAAACAAGCACATCAACATCAATAGCATAGTAAACTAACACTAAAACAAGCACATCAACATCAACAACAACAACAACATCATCAGGTGACCACCAACAGCAACAACACTAAAATCTACTATAAATTGACCAGAACCATATCTATTATAAATGGACCAATAGTGTACAGCAAAACAACAGTTTCAATATTACACAAGAAAGAAGTCTCAGGTTTATCAAGCACAGGAAAACAACAGTGTGACTGAAGAAAATTATAGCAGGAAATACTTCATGCATCATCAATAGAACCATACAGAATTTTTATGATGCCTCCAGTTTCTCAAGATAAAACTAGCAGCATCCAACATGCTTTGGCATTCATCTCTTGATCGTCAAAATAAACCATACAAAATTCCACAAAAAAAATTCAGAGACCACAGCCCATGATTCTAGGCAAAAGAAACAACAATGTGTACAGAGACAAGCTTCTTCTCCACTTAATATTCAGAATATGCCAGATACACCCAAGGACAAACATGCATTACAACTTATCTTAAGAGAATTAACTACTGTACAAATGCAGTTCATACTAGATCCACCAACAGAGCATACCTAGTATGCATAACAAATACTAGATTCTCAAACCCTAGAGTAGAAGAGAAAGGAGAGAGGATATGAAGCGGATGGCTTACCGCGGCGGAGTCCGAGAAGAAGTGGTCGCCGGCGGCGTAGGGCAAGCTGCGCGGGAGGCGTCGGACCAGCAGAGGCGCCGAGGAGGCGTCGCCGTCACCCTAAAAAACATCCTAATCAAACCCTAATCCAGCGGCTAGAACCCTAATCTATCATAACAGTAGATAGGAAGAGGAAGAGGAAGCGGATTCATACCCACGGTGACGGAGAGTCGGCGACGGAGAGAAAGTATGCGGCGGCGGTGGGAGAGGAAGAAGCCGGTGGCGGCGGAGAGGAGGAGTGGATAGGAGGAGTGGAGAGGGGGAGTGGGGAAAAGAGTGGATAGGAGGAGGAGCGGGCCCAATTGTCAGCGAGTTGTTTGATACATTGAAAAGGCTGGGCATAGAGTACAAAACCAGCAACCTCTTTCTAGCCTAGTGGTAGAAACATAGTGAAACAAGCGTATGGTCGTGGGTTCGAGTCCCCGCTGGCGCATATCTTTTTGCTCACAATGAAATGGGTTAAAATAGCGCAAAATTCAGTTAAAATTCAGTTAAAATAGCGTAAAATTCAGTTAAAATTCAGTTGACGCAAACTGGTCCACTTGTCAGCGAGTGGGTCGAGTGGCCCACTTGTCAGCGAGTGGGTCGAGTGGCCCACTTGTCAGCGAGGTATGTGTTAAATACTTGCCTGGTTTAACAATTTGAAAAGAGATGGCATAGAGTAGATGATCAGTAGCCTCTTCCTTGCCCAGTGGTACAAACACAGTGAAACGAGCGCACGGTCGTGGGTTCGAGTCCTCGCTCGCGCATATTTTTTTGCAAAATTCAGTTCAAAAAAACATCTTCAGTTCAAAAAAACATGAATTAAACATCTTCAGTTCTGAAACTTGAACTAAACATCTTCAGTTCAAAACTACTAAATGATCACAAAAACAACCAAAAACTACATCTGCTACAACATGTGCTAAACAAAACTTGAACTAAACATATTCTGTCTGATCATTTTGCAATGTTTTGCATCACAACCAAAAACAGCATCTGCTACAACATCACATCTTCAGTTCACCAAAAACAGCATCACATCACAACCAAAAACTACATCAGGATCATCTGCTACAACCATAAGTCTCATTGATATCCAAAATCATCAGCTTCCATAGAGTCATCATCAGCTTGCAACGGAACTTCCATAGAGTCATCATCAGCTTGCAACGGAACTTCCGTAGAGTCATCATCTTGGTATGTTAGTCCACCATCACCGGGGCCCTTTTCCACTTCAGTTTCAGTCACACTCCACAAGTGTCTGTGCTGAAAGTTTTGCACAACTCGCCATTTTCCGTGCAAAAGAGTGTCCGCGATAAAACACCATTGTTGCTTGTGTTGTTAGAATAAAGGATCACTCTTATACCAGCACCTTGCAGTGTTGATGCTTTTGAAGTGGCCATCATATTTGACAAAATAGTCTCTCCTCTTCTTGCTACCAAGCTCAAACCAGTCACAGCAAAATAAGACAACCGAGCGATGGATGCCTCCACTAGAGTTGTCTTGCAACTCTCGATGCTTCTCAATGACCATAGAAGTCAATGATCTCACCATCATGTGACCCCTCGGTGGCGATTCCACTATTCTGTGTCTTCCTTTTTTCCTCGCGGTCAACGGTGTGGTACCGGACACCGTCAGCAATGCATGCTGAATACACTCTCACTCGCTTATCCGGTAAGCATGCCAAAGCAAATAGATCATCACTGACCTTCTTCTCCTCATGCAACTTTCCAATCTGCACAAATAAACCATTTAGCAAACAATGGTATTTAACAATGGGTGAATAACACAGAAAACATAAAACATGTGGCTAAAGATCTCACATGATTCTTAAACCAATTAGCAAACACCTTGGCAACCCTTTTATCAACATTGATATTGCTTTCTTCCTGATTTAACTCTTCCTTGCATTTCCTACAATGCCAACAAAACATGTGAATTAAAACATTAGGCTGGTGCCAACTAAGCATATATATATATATATATATATATATATATATATATATATATATATATATATATATATATATATATATATATATATATATATATATATATAATGAGTGCACAAGATATAACGTACTCGATATATGGTAGAACCTCGGCGCAATTCTTTGAGCACAAACCAAACCATCTTGTCATACTCATCACCAGCCTCCAAGTATTGTGAGGCTCCAAGAAAGTTCACACCATGGTTGAAAACAGAGACATCACCACTTTGCGAATCAGACCGCTCTCTATTTACGCCCGGCCGGTTCCATCTTGTTTCCACATCACCAAAGTATCTAGAGCAAAAGTCAAGCACTCGTCAGCGACATATGCTTCACAATAGAACCTTCAGTCTTGCTGTGTTTTGCACATAACGCTTACAAGTAAGCAGCCTTCTTTCGATTGGGTACATCCAACCGTATTGCATGGGCCTCTAAGCATTGCCTCTTTGGGTAAGTGCACCGCCAAATGGACCAACACGGTGAAGAAAGTCGGAGGAAAATCTTCTCGAGCTTGCAAAGAATAATTGGGATTTCTTTTTCAAGTCTTTCCAAGACAGTTAACTTGAGGGTTTTGCAAAGTTCTCTAAAGAAATTTCCCAGCTCAGAACCGCTTCATATATATCCTTGTGCATGATTCCTCGGAGGCCGCGGTAAAATCCTTTGGAGGAGGATGTGACAATCATGGGTTTCGATCTTGAAAGCTTGAATCCATCGAAGTAACACACTTTGCTAGGTTAGCAAGCATAACCATCTGGAAATTTCACGCTCTTAGGAATTCACAGAATGCAAGCTTTTGTTCTTTATTCATTGTATACCATGCTCGTGGAATTTCAAATGAATCTTCATCTTCATTGTCTTTGTAGATGCAAATCTTCTCTTATGCCCATGTCCTCCAAATCAAGCCTAGAACTAACCGTGTCCTTTGTCTTCCCTTCAATGTTCGAAACGTCCCTAGCAGATTCTCGCATATGTTTTTCTCAATGTGCATTACATTGAGATTATGCCTTAATTTCATATCAGCCCAGTATGGCAGGTCCCACAAACAAGACCTCCGGTCCCAACATTGACCTTCCTCACGCTTTCTTTTCTTCGCCAGCTTTCCTGGTCTCACATCTTTCACCTTTTCAAGTTGCTACTCCAGCTCTTCTTTAGTGAATTCAGTTGGCTTATCACGGGTTTCATTCTCACCATTAAAATCTTTGCTTCTTCGCCAGCGATGGTTTCGGGGAAGAAAGCGGCGGTGCCCAATATAGCATATCTTGCTCCTTATTCTCTTTGAGCAAGGGTCTTTGTCACAATGGACACAAGCACGATAACCCGCCGTGATCCTCCCGCATGAGTGTGCAGAGCCGGAAATCATGGATGGACCATATGATCGCAGCACGTAGATTGAACTTTTCTTCCGGACTCAAGGCATCGTATGTAGGTACACCAGTCCAGTGGAGCAGTTCTTCTCTGAGGGCTCCATAAAGACATCAAAATCCTTTCTGGAGAATCTAGACCGGGATAAGCAATGACATCATGAAGTTGGACTGATCCATGCATGCCCATGGTGGCAGGTTATGCGGCACCACAAAAACTGGCCACATGCTATAAGACGTGCTCATGTTCCCAAACGGATTAAACCCATCTGTGGCAATGCCAAGTTTTATGTTCCTTGGATCTGCAGCAAAATCAAAATGTATACGGTCAAACTGTTTCCATGCCTCTCAATCCGCTGGATGGCTCAGCTCATTGTCCACAGGTTGCCGCTTCAGCTTGTGCCACTGTACCTCATGCGATGATTTCTTCAAGATGAACATCCGCTGCAGCCTTGGTATCAAGGGAAAGTGCCTCGATACCTTCTCGGTATTGACTTCTTCCCATCAGCATCTTTCCACCTAGATGCATTGCATTTTGGACAGTTGTCATGCTTTGCTAAATCCTTCCGAAACAAGACACAGTTATTTGGGCACACATGTATTGACACATAACCTAACCCCAGCCTGCGGATTATGCTCAATGCTTCATCATAAGATCTGGGAACACAACTGTCAGGGAATTGCAAGCTCAAAAGACGGAGTATTGCGTTGAATGCGGCATTGCTAATCCGGTAGAAAGACTTGATGTGGAGTAACTTCACGGTGAAGGTAAATCTTGAAAATTTACCCCCTTCATGAGCTGCACGCTTTGCCTCCTCTAACACCTCAGCAAACAATGATTTCTGTCCATCAGCACGATCTTCAGCATCGTACAAATCCTTCAATAGGTCAGGAATCCTATCATCTTCATGCCCATCCTCTTCCTCCAAAACAGCATTATCTCGCAAAACCTTTTCCATGAAATCAATGTCAGCATCACCACCACCCATCATATGAGGGGCCTCTGTATCAGCTTCAAAATGTTGAGGTTGTCTGTCTAAAGGTTCTCCATGATATATCCATCTATCATATGTGCTGGACATCCCATTAAGAAGCAGATGATCTTCCACTCTTCCTTGAGCCATTCTTGGACGGTTGAGGCATTTACAACATGGGCAAAGAATGTGAGCATCGTTAGCAAAATTTGCCCGAACAAATGCCATGAAATCATCAACTCCTTTCATATGTTCTTTCAAAACTTTCTAACTCCTTGTCTAATCCAGCTTCTATCCATCTCGCTAAAGACAACAAATTGTTGCAACTTAGCAAATCAATCTAAGTGCATCAACATTAATTAATGAAAATGGATGGAAGTAATGGAAGCTAAAATTCCAGAAAATAAGGTAGGCACCCAAGTTTATATGCTAACTGCCTAAGCACAACATTCAGCTATTTCCAATTCCTCACTACTTTAGTCCAGTTCACATGGTTTACAGATTTCACATGGGAGCAATAAAAAGTAGTTCAAATGGAAATACAGATTTCACATGGGAGAAAAGAAAAGCTAACTAAAACATGATGGTTCACAAAAAATAGAGGTGGTTAAACAACCAACAATAACAATATATGCTGCCACTAAGAACTATTTTGGTTAAACCACCAACAATAACACCACTGTCAATTTACATGAATGCCATTTCCAAGATTGCATCAAATCTACATCAATGAGAGTTTTCCTAGTTTACATCTAATCTACATCAATATTCAGGTCCTTTCACGGATTTGAGGCTGAAATTTCAGAGGTGTAACATCAAATCTACATCAACCCGGTGATCTGTTTGGGGAAAGACCAACTCGAGCTCTGTTCTATTGATTGCTGACAACATAATTTACCAGTAACAATTGACTGAATTCCAAAAGAATTCTTAACAATTTCATCAACAACAATTCTCCTAATAATTTCATCAGCAGAAATTCTCTTCACAATTTCTACCAAATTCATCAATGACATTTCCAAGAGATTTTTCCAAGCTTACAACAAACCTACATCAAATCACTCTGAAGATTCTCCTAACAAATCTACATCAAATCATTTACATCAACAGAGAGGAGAGGGGAAGAGGAGGGGAAGGAGAGGGTGCATACGTGGGCGAGGCGCTTGCGGCGGTGGCGACTCCCCATGCTCACGGGCCGAGTCCCCATGTTGGTGACGCGAGCGGCGAGGTCGCCGTTCTGTCGTGGGCCCGCCCGCCTCCGCCCTGCTGGTTGCTTCCGCCATGAGGCCGTGGCGAGTCACTGCAGCGAGGTCGTGGGCAAGGCGGCGGCCCTCTTGGTTGCTTCGACCCAGCCCCCCGCCCGCCGCCGCCGCCGCCCGCCCCGCCCTCGTCCGGCGACGCTTGCTTGGTTGCTTCCGCCACGCCGCCACCTAGTCGGAAGACCTAGAAAACGCTAAGTGTTGCTCGCTCGATGCCACCCGCCACCACAGGCGGAAGGTCCCACTTGTCAATGATACGAGAGAGCCGTAGTTCTATATAATGTATAGATAAACTCCCAGATGTGAGCAACTGTCCCTCTCTAGCCCAGCGGTAGCATGCGAGCCAACCAAGCGCGAGGTCGTGGGTTCGAGTCCCGCCTCGTGCATCTTTTTTGGGCGAATTAAGCTCGGCCCCATCTCAAAATGGGTCCCTTTGTCGTGTGTCCCCGTGCATGCATTGAATATTAAAACTCAAGCAAAAATGACACCTAGACAGTGACACATAAGAGAGGTTGCTGAGGTGGCTGCCTAATCATCCTAATTCATTCAAACTCAAGTGTAGTGACCATTTTATATTGGTCGTTATCAGCTACGCATGAGGCAGTGGACAGTGCTACTAGCTTTATGACCATTTCCTCTAATGAAATTATGACCTTTTTGACCAAAATGGTCGTTATGGTTTAGGGTTTAGAGCCCCCCAGACAGCTTTTGACCAATTGGTCTAAAATGGTCATAAATTTATGACCAATTCTTCGAGGGTCACTGACAGAAGGTCATAAGTTGACATATTTCTTGTAGTGTTTAGGGATCTTGATCTTATCCCTTCGGGATATGATCTTATTCCTTCTAAGGGGGGATCTTGGTGCGCCTTGACCAGGGGTGTGGGGCCTTGCCCCACTACCACGTTCATGTGGGTCCCCCATGCAGTGGGCCCCACTCCGAACCTTCTAGAACCTTCCCAGACAATACCAAAAATCCCGAACATTTTCCGGTGGCAAAATAGGACTTCCCATATATAAATCTTTACCTCCGGACCATTCGAACTCCTCGTGACGTCCGGGATCTCATCCGGACTCGAACAACATTCAAGAACCACGATATCTATTCCCTATAACCCTAGCGCCATCGAACCTTAAGTGTGTAGACCCTACGAGTTCGGGAACCATGCAGACATGACCGAGACGTTCTCCGGTCAATAACCAACAGCGGGATCTGGTTACCCATGTTGGCTCCCACATGTTCCACGATGATCTCATCGGATGAACCACGATGTCATGGACTCAATCGATCCCGTATACAATTCCCTTTGTCTAACGGTATTGTAC
>JAHIAM010001195.1:0-58157 GCA_021605205.1 Aegilops longissima | reverse complement strand
ACAAGCATGTTTATGGGAAGCGCCCGGCAACTACATTTTCTTTACCCTTAATGTACTTGATCACGTAAGGAAAAGATTCAATGAATTCACTCCATTTGGCATGACGCTTGTTCAATTTAGTTTGACCTTTGAGGTACTTAAGCGTTTCATGATCGGTATGGATGACAAACTCATGCGTTCTAAGGTAATGTTCCCAAACATGTAGCACAAGCACTAAAGCAAACAATTCTTTGTCATAGATGGGATAATTAAGTTGAGCACCGGAGAGTTTTTCACTAAAATAAGCAATGGCTCGTTTTTCTTGCATCAAAACTCCGCCAATTCCGGTACCACTTGCATCACAATGAACCTCAAAAGTTTTGTCATAATTGGGCAAAGCAAGAATCGAAGCATGAGTAAGCAAAGACTTGAGCTCATCAAAAGCGGTTGATTACAAAGTTCCCCAAACAAAGGGAGTATTCTTCTTGCTCAAAGCATGCAAAGGAGCGGCAATTGTGCTAAAATCTTTCACAAAGCGACGATAGAAACCTGCAAGACCAAGAAAACTTCGCACTTGTTGCAAATTGGTTGGTTGGGGCCAAGTTTTAATTGCTTCAATTTTAGTTTCATCAACATGAACACCTTTTGAAGAGACAAAAAATCCCAAGAAAACCACTTTGTCAACGCCAAAAGTGCATTTTTTCAAGTTTGCATAAAGGCTTTCCTTGCGAAGAGTTTGCAACACAGATTTAACATGGTTAATATGCTCTTTCATGGTTTTGCTAAACACAAGAATATCATCAAAGTAAACCACAACAAAGACTCCAATATAAGGACGAAGCACATGATGCATAAGACACACAAAAGTATCGGGAGCTTCCGAAAGACCCATAGGCATCACTAACCACTCATATAAACCAAATTTGGTTTTGAAAGCAGTTTTCCATTCGTCACCCTCTTGTATGCGTATTTGATAATAGCCACTTTTAAGATCAATTTTTGAGAAAAAGTTGGCTCCACTAAGTTCATCAAGCATGTCATCTAAGCGAGGAATGGGATGCCTATATCGAACGGTAATAGCATTGATAGGTCTACAATCGAACACAAGCGGAAACTTCCATCGGGCTTAGGCACAAGAATAACCGAACAGCACAAGGGCTTAGGCTTTCACGTACATGACCGTTGTCGATGAGTTGTTGTACTTGCCGTTGAATCTCCTTGGTTTCTTCCGGATTGACTCGGTATGGAGCTTTGTTTGGTAGCGGCGCTCGGGGATGAGGTCGATTCGATGCTCAATGCCTCGAAGAGGAGGTCGACCCGGAGGTAGCTCATCGGGAAAACATCTTGAAATTCCTGCAAAGAGATTGAAACACCAAAGGTAGCTCGTGAATGGTGTTAGTTTTTGGTTCTCCATCCTTGCACACAAGGACAAAGTGCATCACACTCGATGGGTTCTCACACACTTCTCTCATCTCACTTTTGGTGGCAAATAGAATGAGGTTTTTCTCTCTAGGCGAAGAGTCTCTCAAATTTGGCTTGTGGCTCTCACTCACTTTTGGGTGGATCACTTTCTCACTCTTTTCTCTATGATGTGTGGCTTGCTTGTCGGCTATCACTTGACTAGGAGACATAGGTCGTAGCACATATTCCTTCCCTTTCATCTTGAAGCTATAGTGATTGGTTCGCCCATTGTGGATGACACCACGGTCGAATTACCATGGTCGACCAAGAAGGAGGTGGCAAACGGTCATTGGGACCACATCACACTCCAAAGTGTCTTCATAAGCACCAATTTTGAAGGAGACTTGGACCGTATGCTCGACTCGTATATTGCCGGAGTCACTTAGCCATTGAACCTTGTAGGGGTGTGGGTGCTTCCTCTTGACCAATTGTAGCTTGGAGCATAGTTCTTCACTTGCCAAGTTGTGGCAACTACCTCCATCGATAATGACCTTGATGGACCGTCCATTGATGTCGGCTTTTGTGTGAAAGATGTGGCATCGTTGGTCTTCTTCTTGTTGATGTTGAAGAGTCAAGACCTTGGAGACAACGAGAGCGGGGCTCGAATCCTCATCACAAAAGACTTGATCATCTTCATCTTCATTCACTTGCCGGTGCATGGCCACTTGCTCAAGGGCTTCCATTTCCTCTTCACTCACGGAGTCATATGTGCCATCGTCGTTGAGGATCATGGTGCGCTTGTTGGTGCATTCGTATGACTTGTGGCCTCGGCCGCCGCAAGTGAAACACTTGAAGGAGCTTGTCTTGATTGTCTCCTCGGTCGGAGTAGAGGATGAAGCACGCGGCTTGAGGTTGCTTATAGTAGGAGGAGGACGACTTGAACTTGTCGATGTCTTCTTGTAACTTGACTTGTCGTCGTTTCTTGAAGAAAGCTTGGTTGATGTAGATGTTGGAGGAGTCGTTGAAGCTTGGTTGTTGGAGAAGCCGTAGGTCTTGGATGAGTACTTGGCGTACTTGAAGTCATCTTGTACTTGGCGTTCCGCCTTTGTAGCTTGATGTACGAGCTCAATGAGGGATGAGTATGGTTGGAAGTCGGCGATCTTCTTGATGGGATGATTGAGTCCGTTCAAGAAACGTGCCATAGTTTCCTCATCATCTTCCTTGACATTGGCTCGAATCATGGCTATCTCCATCTCCTTGTAGTATTCTTCAACGCTCTTTGTTCCTTGCTTGAGTAGTTGGAGTTTCTTGAAGAGGTCGCGGTTGTAGTAGGTTGGCACAAAACGTGCTCGCATGACATCCTTCATTTGATCCCAAGTGGTGATTGGAGGTTCACCTCTTGCTTGTCGTCGCTCAATGATTTGTTCCCACCATATGAGCACATAATCTTGGAACTCAAGTGATGCCATAGCGATTTTCTTCGCTTCATCGTAGTTGTGCAAACGGAAGATTTTGTCAACCTTCAATGCCCATGAGAGGTAGTCTTCGGGGTCATTGCTTCCATTGAACTTTGGCATGGTGAATTTTAGCTTGCCGTAGCGTTGCTCTTCATTGTGTTGTTGGCGATGTTGATGATGACGTCCTTGACGTGGAATGTACTCGTCTTCATGTTGCTCTTGGTGCGGAGGAAGACCATGATCAACTTGCTCCTGTTGAACTTGATGTTGAGGTGGAGCTTGACGAGCTTGTGGAGGAGCTTGAGGAACTTGACGTTGTACATGAGGTTGGTAGTTCCTCTCTTGGATTTTGATGTAGGGCGGAACCCTATGTGGACGATCTTTCACGTTGGAGCGGATCCTATGTGAATCACAAAGAACACGCGGAAGAACAAGGGGGAAAACACGGGGGAAAAGAGAGAGAGATCACTCAACCGACAAGAAATCAATCACACAAGTGCTAGATCGGTGAACACATAGAGTGGCACTAGATTCAAGAACAATAAAGGTAAAGATACACGAGTAGCCGTTCTTCTCCACGAGGAGGTCTTGATGGGTCCACCCTATGAGTGGGTCTTGAATCCGCTTGGGGGATCTTCTCCGTAGAGGTCCTGATCTCGAAAGGAGAAGTAGCCAAGTGGATGAGCAAAGGCTCTCACACCGAAATATGAGCTAATCCAATGCTAACCTTAACTAGGAGGAGGTGGATGAGTATATATAGTCATGGGCCACGAAGAGGTAAGTGAAGGGGTACATGGGCTGCGGCCCAACACACTGTGCGCAGACAGGCGTCGGACGTCTGGAGGGTTCCGTCGTCCGGAGGCTCGGAAGGTCCGGACGTCCGGTGCTCTTGGACGTCCGTAGATTCGCTCGGCGGGCATGCTTGGTCGGACGTCCGGGGGGTCGGTCGTCCGGAGGCTCGCGGGTCCCGGACGTCCGTGATCTTCGGATGTCCGCAGATTTGGTTCGATGGTCGCTGCACGGACGTCCGGAGGGCGCCGGTCGTCCGGAGCCTGGGAGTCGTCGGACGTCCGGTCCTGGTCGGACGTACGGCCGCTGTAGCTTCGGCCAGCTTCCTCTCTTGGTCCTTGTACTTGGTGTCCTCGCCGTCTGGTCCAATGCTAGTAGCTGTTCCATTGCCTTCCTCTTGGTTCCTGGACTTGCATAGCACACACGTTTGAGGTAGTAGCCATGTCTCACATGTGGAAAGTGACGATTCAGAGAGAAGCGAGTTCACCTTGTGTCCAATGGCGTATGTTCGAGGTCTCGTCATATGCCCACTTGGGGTTTGGAGAGTAGTCGGAGTGTACATGGGGATGCACGTGGGATGCTCCGCATCATCTCCCCCCCCTTGGGAAAGATCCGACCTCGGATCGTGATCCTCATCACCATGGAAACGGTTGTCGTAGACGGACTTGTAGTTGGACGAAGTTGAAGATATGGCGCAATCTAAGTAGTCCAAGGTGTCGCCGGAGTGATAGACATGCAAAAAGAGCAAACACAAGCAACACTCGGAAATACAATGGTTAGCGCACACACAGTGTCCATCATGTAAGAATGAGTCCGTGAGGCAAGATTGTTCATGACAAAGTACATGAAGCTTAGCAAGATGATATGGAATGAGATGTAAAGCATTCATGGGAGCAAAAGCATTCAATGTGCACACAATTGTGTTATGAGTATGGGCAATGCAACCACGGTGCAATATGATGTCATAATGGGATGGTGCATCAAAAGCATGAACATAGCAATGGATGCTCAATATGTGAATGTCATCATGCAGTTGATGGTAGGCAATGTGATCATTATGTATGGATATGCCATCAAGAAAGATCACAACAAATTTGCTAAGGAAGTGAACAAGCTCAAATATCATGGATGACATGGGAATACAAGATGCAACAAGGCAATCATAATGTGTGTCAATCCATGCATATGATAGAGGCGAGGGTGTCCCGATCTTTCGATGAGATGATAACTATCGATTTGGTGGAGTCGACTTTGACGATCCGACTACAAACGTGCACGACGTTGCGCCTTAGCAATCGCTAAACCAATCTCCTTAGGTTATTGACGATGCCGGAAGCACGATCAGCCTGACCACGAAGGTCTATTCCTGCAAGCAATCGAAGAACGAGCAAGAATATGATAAAACAATCTGAATATTGCGAATATATATGAAGTATTGATAATGGTGGGGATCCGTAAGCGGTCTTGGTCTGGTCGTTGGACACAAACGAAGTACGAAGTTGCAATGGCTAACTTTAACTAAACAAATCCCAAGGAAAAAGCTACTAGATGGATCTACTTATATAGGAGCAAGGGGTGGCGGCCAAGGAGGTGGGAGGACGTCCCAAGGCAGCCTAAAACTAACCCAAGGTCGTACAAGGCCAATGGGCCCAAGCGGAGGTGACGTAACACCTTTGGACTTGTAGTTTGACTCGGATTCTGCTGCAGCATCAGATTGTTTCGTCTATAACTCAACGCTCCGGACGGATTTTAAGGTGATTCCAATTGGGTTGGAAAATGCACGAAATCTATTTTCCAACAAAAAAAGAATCAACCAATTTGGAGTCCGTATGAAAAAGTTATTGACGTTTTGAGTCAGGTATGTCTGTGCAGTCCGAATCTGAGTCCAGAACGTGAGAGACTTGGACTCTATCTTCTCTTGGGCCAAAAGTGACGTGAGAGAACTTTTTGAACAGCAGGTAAACATCTCTTTCTCCCTTATCTTTATATGTGGATTGTGCAAATGTCCCATACACCTGCAATTAGACATGGCACAAAAGTTTGTGAAGTATTTTTGTCCTGGATGACATAAATAAATTATTGCATAGTTTGCATTAGAAATCACCTCACAAATATACATGTATGCAATATTTTTGGTCGTATCCAAGGTAATCATGTCCTCATCAGCATAGGGTGGAAACTTGTGGTGAGAATGGTATGTCCATCGAGCATGACATGTATGAGCACAATCAACAAATATGGAGATGGTGGTGTACCAATGCTCGATGTCGTGGCATGAGTGGAATCCCGAAGGTGCATCCAAGTCCAAGCGCTCCTCAATGTAAAGGTCCATAGAGCCAATCTCCAATGTCGCTCCTCCGTCCGTGAGATGTATCATGTAGACAACAAGAAGGAAACAACAATGAAAGAGTGACCCATCCAATATGCAAACTTGAGGATGGCTCAAAGGGAAGGAGTTCACCTCAAGAAAGTTCCCAAAGATGTTGGAGTCGTACATCCTGTATGTCTTCACATATCCAATATGTCGCATAATGGCACCGCCTTGTGAAACCTCCAAAAGGAAAGAACATGACAAACACTCGGAAAAACAAATGAGGTTAGCGGAAATGCAAAACCTATCATTCGTGTGGTAAGATACCCAACGAGTGTATGCATCATGCTCATCATAAGAAAGTACAAGGGAGCATTTCATATTATGGAGGCATATGATGCTAGAACAACCAAATACAATTGGCTCAAGTAAACAAGCATGCATCACAAGTAAAGTGTCAAAGTCTCCAAGATCAATAAGCATAGTATGGTTGCACTCAATACAAGTGGATATGAGAGAGGCAACTAATGGACACAAGAGACAATGATCAAGATATATCATGTGAGAGGCATGAGCATATATGTCATCAACCCAAGAAAGCAAGTGATAGTGGAACATGGGTGATGCAACATAGCAAGCAATCATAGCGATCAAATCAAGCAAGCTAGTAGTGCGAAGATGCAACGTACTAGAAGGAATCATGGCAAGCATGTCATTGGTGCAAATAGTGTTCATGAATATTTCACATGACATAGCACAAGCATGAAAGCAAGATATGAGCAAAATAACATCAATAGCATGGGCCACATGATAAACATGGCAAAAGCAACAAGGATCTCCACCAAGCATGCAAATACACATAGAAGTAGCATAATGGTGAATCATGGGTATATGCAAGCAAGGGTCACAATGGCATGGCAAAGGCATAGGAGCAAGCATAACATGCAAAGTGAACACGGGAAAATGAGCATAAGGTGACAAGTGGTAAATAGCCCATAGCCGTGTGAGAGCCAAGTAGAAGAGGTGCGCGTAGTCCTTGCGCAAAAGGAATGGTGGGAATGAAAGTCCACGGGATCCCAAGTTATCATTGCTCTCAAGAGCTCGTTTCGTCAACTCATGGGATTGAGAAGTTGACGAGTGTATGTGGGTACCTACACAAAACAAAGACAAAGGGAAAATTGTGTGTGCGTGGTAGATGTACACATCATCCATCATGATGCGCACATGCATGTGTCGGTTAGCACAAAATATCCAATGCTCAAATAAATGAGATGCGTGATATAGAAACATGTCATCCATCATGATAGGTTTGTTGTTATGCATGGCATAATGGAGACTCAAATTGTGTAATGCATCATGAGAAATATCTAGAGCATTGTTATTCATGGAATGCATATGGTTCAAGCAATCATGGAAATCATGCAAAGGATGGGATGAATCAAAATCTCCTAATATGCATGAGGAAACTATGGGGGTCTCCTCATGAGCATTAATGGAAACATCACATGGAGAATATTGACAACATCCAAAACAAAGCATATTTGGTTCAATGTGATCATGGCATGACATAGTAGATGAATTGCACAACTCATGTAAAGGAAGCATGGCAATATCATCACAAGAGAAGCCAAAGCCAATGACCATCATCTCGTCATCTATGCCATAAGTGCAAATAGGATTGATTTTAATGGGGCATGCATAGTTACTATGTTGAGATTGAAATGAGGCTATATGGGAGATCTCACTCATAGCATATGACAAGTTCAATGGATTGTCAAACATGAAGTGACCAATAGAATTTTCACAAGATATCCTATGAAGCATAGCATCACAACTAGGCAACTCAACATGCTCATCATCATATTCATCATAAATAGGTTAGTCAAGACATGAAGAAGTCGCACTAGCATGAAGCATGGGAATAGGAGGGTCAACATCATGGGAGCAATCGATGGTAAGAGAGTCCACTAGTGGGACAAGAGAAGCACCATCACCTATGTTACCTTTGGAGCGTCGCTCATGTGTTGTAGGTGAGGTGTTGAAGATCGTCTCGTTGTCATCTTCATCTTGATGGAACCATGTGGGGGGTGTATCATCGTCCACCATGGCCATCGTCGTCTCCAATGGAGGAATAGACTCATCAAGGATAGGTATGTCGTCATGTAGGAGACCTAGCACCAAAGAAGAAAACACACTAGGAGTAGAGGTTAAGTCGTTAGAAATCATAGTGGCCTCATGTGTCGTGTCAACTACCTCACTCGCTAAGTGTTGTGGCTCACTCACTCCCTCAAGGATGCTCTCACTCATATGGTGGGTGGAGTCACTCAAATGGCGCTCAACCTCACATAGGATGTGTGGGGCTAGTGGTGGTCACACTCATCCTCTCATAGGAAATGCTCTCAGTGTCACGTATGGTGGAATCACTCATGTCACTCATGGGGTGGTGGCTCTCCTCACATGGCAAATGGGGCATCTCGACATATGTGGGTGCCGGAGAGATGTAGGTGCAAATGTCTCCATGCGCGGTCGCGTAGCTTGACTCGGAGTATGAGTCCAATGTGGGTGTCGTCTTCATGTTGTTGAAGTGGTTCGCTCGTCGCCGTGGTCAAGGGATGGCCCTTGCTCGACTGCCTTGTCACCGCCTTGGTGTGGGAGGCCCATATGATGTGGCACCTCATAGCTCGTCTCCATGACCGAAGGGAGTTTCCCATGCTCGGCCATCTTCCTTGGGGGGCTTCCGAAGATGGAAGTGTCGCCCTTGCTCGTAGGTGGTCGCCTTGGACTTGATGAAGTCGATGTAGGCGTACATGTGGGAAGTAGGTGAAGATGCCGTACGTCCAAAGGCGAAGATGCCTTGAGAACAGTTGGCGAAGATGTCGAAGTGGTTGATGTAGCCGTAGCGCCGTCTTGGTGGTGGTCGTCTCGCGGTCTTCTCTTGTGCTTATGAAGCTTCGACTTGGCGTGAGGTAGGGCTTGTTGGGACTTGTGCCTTTGCGCTTGTTGAGCATCTTCATGATGATGGTGTCGTTGTCGCACTTGGGCTCGTAGTAGATGTCGTTCGTCGTTGTCGTGCACATGATGCTTGGGGGTGACTTGCCCTTCATGACGATGTTGATCACGAACGTGATGGTGGTCGCCATGTAGATGTGGACGAGGACGATTTGCGCTTGCATCGCTTGGGCGCTCCGAAGACTTGTGGCTTGAACGTCGCCACCTTGAAGATGACGAAGGTGAAGAAGACTTGATCAAGGCCCGAATTTCCTCCATCCTTGCATCTTGCTCCTCTTTATGTGCGGCAAGCTTCTTATCGAAGTAGTCCCTTCTCCTTGCTTCGGAGTGATGAATGTCGATGGAGATGTTCTCGATGCGCTCTCGCAATCTTGATTGTGTGCTTTGCACTTGTCGCTGTAGATCGAAGAGAGACGCTTTGGTGATGTAGTTGTTCACGCCGTCGTTGTTGTCGCAGACCGGAGATGAAATGCCTTGCCTATCCATCACAAGATTCAAGCAAATATGAGTGGGAGAAAGAGAAGAACTTATACCAGTGTACCTTGACCGATGTTGAAAATGAATCAAGTTCACTCAAATGCGGACAATGAAATAGCACTATTGGTACCAATCCTTGTCGGTTCTCACACCTACACAAGTAAAGCTTATGGAGGAGCTCGGTGAGGATAGTGGCACAAAAATTTAATGCAAAATGTTAGCAAGAGTCAATAATGTTGAAAGAGATGCACAAATTCGCAAGTGAAACAAATGGACCAATAGCAAAGAATGGCACACGGAAACACACACACGGATAGATAAATGGGGTCGTGCAACCAAGGAATGAGCACAAAATGTGGAATCCACGGAAAACGCTCGTGTTGCACAACTCAAGAGAGACGCTAGCACGATTGCTCAATAGGCGGATACGACACTTGTGCACAACCTATAAGATGCAAAATGGATAAACTTCTATCCTAAGTATGCTATGTATGTATGGTTCCCGGTGTTTCTCACACAATGATCCAAGATGATCAAGTATGATATCATATGATATATTTGATGCTATGGCTATTGCTTACAAGCTCTTTGCTCACTCTTTTTCTTTACTTAAAAGCTTATTCTCTCTCTTTTTTTCTATGTATGGCCACTTTGCACAATGCACAAACCAAGATAGCAATTGTGTATATGCGGGAACAAACTTGTGACACAAGATATGATACCAATATGATATGGTGTGTATGCAATGGATGGTGTAGATCATTAATGTGCACAAGTAACGTGGCCGGCAATACTCAGATGGCTAGTCTCGATAGGCAAGTAACGCAAAATGGGATAAGGGGTTATCAATGCAATTGCAAGGTGAATATACAATGGAGGGATACCACGATACCAAGATGATATGGAGGTTACCGTGCGGCGATGATGAGTAGCAGTGTTCTTGATGTAGATACCAAGATGATGGAGACTCGTCCCTAAGTAGCCGAAACACCTTAGGAAATGGAAAAACCGCGAACTCAAAATCTCAAACGTCAAATGTCAAAATGGTGGTAGCGGGAATGCGGTGGTGGTTTGCACTTGGCAATGCGGAAGTGGAATGATGGGCTATACACGTGTCGGAGTTGAAGTTGCCGTCCCTAAGTAGCCGCAACACCTTAGGAGACCCAAGCCACAACTCGAAAAAGCTCAATCAACAATTGGGTTAAGTTGGGTTGTCGGAAGTGTATGGTGGGCAATGTTATGTGGAAGTGGTGGTTGTGGTTGATGAAGAGGCAATCGTCCCTAAGTAGCCGAAACACCTTAGGAGACTCGAATCACTACTCAAGCAACCACTAATGCTATGGGGAACAAAATGGGTTAGGTTGCGGAAGTCGGTGGTGGCTATGCGGATGATGTGGTGGAAGGCCTAGGCAAACTTGCCAAATTTTCAAAAATTTGATGGAGTCAAATGGTGGTGGTAGTATTTTTTTGGGAAGGGGGATGTCAAGAGCTTCAAAACGAGCTAAAGAACGTCAAAATCGGAGTTCGGATGAATTAGTTACGGCCGAAACAAGAATCAGCCGAAGTCTGAAACTACAGGTTACGGACGTCCGTAAAAGGTCGGACATCCGTAAATCCAGTTCGGGTTAGGGGTTCCGGTCGTCCGGAAAAGGTTGGACGTCCGGTCGTTCCAGGGGCTCCGGACGTCCGTAAAACTCCGGTCGTCCGGTGCGTCGGGGTCAACTCGAAAATTGAGATCCGGGACGCGATTTTGGGCGGAATTTGGGGATTTCGGGGTCAAAATTCGCGGGATTTTGTGGATGAAAGATGGGGAAACTTGGGGAAATGCTAGATCCACTCGAAACCAAGCAAATCCATGGATCAAAATCAACAAAACTTCATCTAACCAACAAATCACAAAAAAATTTGGGGCTATTTTTGGTGGGGATTTTCGAAATTGGGGAAGAACACAACAAAATCAAGCTAGAAAAAGAGGGGTAGGGGCTCCAAAAACGTGATCAACCTAAGCTCTGATCCATAGATGATGTAGGGCGGAACCCTATGTGGACGATCTTTCACGTTGGAGCGGATCCTACGGTGAATCACGAAGAACACGCGGAAGAACAAGAGGGAAAACACGGGGAAAAAGAGAGAGAGATCACTCAACCGACAAGAAATCAATCACACAAGTGCTAGATCGGTGAACACATAGAGTGGCACTAGATTCAAGAACAATAAAGGTAAAGATACACGAGTAGCCGTTCTTCTCCACGAGGAGGTCTTGATGGGTCCACCCTATGAGGGGGTCTTGAATCCGCTTGGGGGATCTTCTCCGTAGAGGTCCTGATCTCGAAAGGAGAAGTAGCCAAGTGGATGAGCAAAGGCTCTCACACCGAAATATGAGCTAATCCAATGCTAACCTTAACTAGGAGGAGGTGGATGAGTATATATAGTCATGGGCCACGAAGAGGTAAGTGAAGGGGTACATGGGCTGCGGCCCAACACACTGTGCGCAGACAGGCGTCGGACGTCCGGAGGGTTCCGGTCGTCCGGAGGCTCGGGAAGGTCTGGACGTCCGGTGCTCTTCGGACGTCCGTAGATTCGGCTCGGGCATGCTTCGGTCGGACGTCCGGAGGGGGTCGGTCGTCCGGAGGCTCGCGGGTCCCGGACGTCCGTGATCTTCGGATGTCCGCAGATTTGGTTCGGTGGTCGCTGCACGGACGTCCGGAGGGGGGCGGTCGTCCGGGCCTGGAGTTGATAGAGGCAAAGGTGTCCCGCTTTCGATGAGATGTTGGTTTTCGCTTTGGAGGAAGTCGACTTTGACGATCCGACTACGAACGTCTTGAGGACGCCGCGCTTTAGCAATCGCTAAACCAACTCCGAGAGGTTATTGACCACGCCGAGCACGATCAACCTGACCACGAGGGTCTGCTTCCGCGAGCAAACGAAGAACAAGCAAGAAACTGAGATTGCAATCTGGATATTGCGAATATAAGATGAAAGCTTTATTGATCAAGGTGGGGTTCTGTGGACGCTTTGTCCGGTCGTTGAACACAAACGGCACGCCAAGTTGCAGCTATGGCGAACTTTTAATCTAAACAAAACCCAAGGTCTAAACGGTGCCCTAAGGGCTGTATATATGGAGGAAGAGGGGGAATTTCGTGGCCCTTGGTGGAGGGGTCCAAATCAACCCTAACTCTTGTTTCCCCACACATACGGACTCTAAAAACAGCCTATACTTAAGTATTTCGAAATTACATGGGCCTGGCCCACTAATAAGGTGACGAGCACCTAGAATAGCCTCGGACGACATTTATGAAGTAGCATCTTGTATATTTCGTCCAAGGCTTCATGCACCCATTATGGTGGCTTCAAAGTCCTGAAATCATCACTTGTAACTCCGTTTGTTCCCTTTGCATGGCATTATCTCCATGCTTGTTCTTGCTCCAATGTCCATCCTTCTCCAAGCTAGGGCCTTCATTTGTAAGCAAAACAAATGTATCCAATTTAGGCAGCATCATATTCTCATGAACATTAGAATCATTACCAAGAAACGAAAGTACCGATAATTTAATTGGCGCATGCGAGCTCTAGTAATTGGTCCAAGATATGTAGCAGAGGGGCTGTGGGTGTAACAATGGTATTGATGTCCTCATCATCCTCCCTTCTTGAAATGAAGTCGCCCTCGACGGAAGCTCATATTCCTCACCCAAATAAGGCTTCAAATCTGCAATGTTAAAAGTGGACTAACCCCAAAATCTGCAGCAGCTCAAGTTTATATGCATTATCATTTATTTTCTAACACCTTAAATGGACCATCAAGACGTGGCATTAGCTTTGATTTGCGCAAATTAGGAAACCTATCTCACGCAAATGTAACCAAACAAGATCTCCAGTGCAAAGACAACATGTTTTCTACCCTTATCTCCAAAGAAGTTTATATTTAGCATTCATACGCTCAATGTTTTCCTTAGTTATCTCATGCATTTTAAAATCAATTCAGCACGTTCTTTAGCATCAAAATTAACCTTCTCCAAGATGGAAGAGGCAACAAATCAATAGGTGCACGAGGTAGGAAGCCATACACAATTTCAAAAGGGCACATCTTAGTAGTAGAATGCAATGAACGATTATAAGCAAATTCAATATGAGGCAAGCATTCTTCCCACATTTTCTTATTATTCTTCAAAACAGCCCTAAGCATAGTAGACAATGTTCTATTGACTACTTCAGTTTGTCCATCAGTTTGGGGTGACAAGTAGTACTAAAAAGCAGTTTAGTCCCCAACTTAGCCCATAAACATCTCCAAAAGTGGCTAAGAAATTTAGTATCACGATCTGAAACAATAGTATTTGGCACACCATGCAAGCTTAATAATTTCACGAAAGAACAAATCAGCAACATTAACAAAGATCATCGCTTTTATGACATGGTATAAAGTGTGCCATTTTCGAGAATCTATCCACGACAACAAATATGCTATCCTCCCTTCTTTGTTCGAGGTAAACCTAAAACAAAGTCCATAGATATATCCTCCCAAGGAACACTAGGCACAGCAAAGGCATATATAAACCATGAGGATTGAGTCGTGACTTAGCTTTTTGACATGTAGTGCAGCGAGCAACAAAACGCTCAACATCCCGCCTCATCTTTGGCCAAAAGAAATGTGTAGCAAGTATATCCTCCGCCTTCTTGACGCCAAAGTGTCCCATTAATCCTCCTCCATGCGCCTCCTGCAACAACAAAAGACTAACAGAGCTAGCAGGAATGCATAGCTTGTTAGCACGAACACAAAACCATCATTAATAACGAACTTGTTCCATGTTCTTCCTTCTTTACAATTCTGCATTACATCTTTAAAATCAGCATCATGCACATATTGATCTTTGATGGTCTCCAAACCAAATATTTTGAAGTCAAGTTGTGAAAGCATAGTATAGCGACGAGACAAAGCATCAAGAATAACATTTTCTTTACCCTTCTTGTGTTTAATGACATAAGGAAAGTCTCAATGAATTCAACCCATTTAGCATGTCTACGATTCAGTTTAGCTTGACTTTTAATATGTTTCAAAGATTCATGATCGAATGTATAACAAATTCTTTGGGCCATAAATAATGTTGCCATGTCTCTAAAGTCCTAACAAGAGCATATAATTCTTTGTCATAAGTAGAATAGTTCAGACTAGGCCCACTCAATTTTTCGTAAAAGTATGCAACAGGTTTGCCATCTTGTAATAACACACCTCCTAATCCAATTCCACTAGCATCACATTCAAGCTCAAAAGTCTTATTAAAGTCGAAGTTGGAGTAAAGGAGCATGTGTCAACTTATCTTTCAATACCGTGAAGGCTTCTTCCCAAGTGCGGTACCCCAAACAAAAGGCACATCCTTCTTTGTAAGCTCATTGAGAGGTGCAGCAATGGTGCTAAAGTCTCTCACAAAACGCCTATAGAAACCAGCGAGTCCAAGAAAACTCCTCACTTGTGTGACTGCTTTGGGCTGCGCCAACTCTCAATAGCTTCAATCTTGGCTTTATCAACTTCAATTCCTCGTGGAGTAACAACATAGCCAAGAAAAGATACTCGGTCGGTGCAAAAGGTGCACTTCCCAAGGTTACCAAACAAACGTGCATCACGAGAGCATTAAAAACAGCACGAAATGTTCCAAATGTTCTTCCAAAGATTTGCTATAAATCAGTATATCATCAAAGTAAACTACCACAAATCGTCCAATGAAAGCACGAAAACTTCGCTCATTAATCTCATGAAAGTACTAGGTGCATTAGTTAACCCAAAAGGCATGACTAACCACTCATATAATCCAAACTTAGTTTTAAATGCTGTTTTCCATTCATCTCCCAATTTCATACGAATTTGATGGTATCCACTACGCAAATCAACTTTGGAGAATATTGTAGAGCCACTCAATTCATCAAGCATATCATCTAGCCTAGGAATAGGATGACGATAACTAATAGTAATATTATTAATGCCTCTACAATCAACACACATACGCCGACGCACCATCCTTTTTAGGCACTAGTATAATAGGAACAGCACAAGGACTAAGAGATTCGCGATATAACCTTTGTCGAGCAGCTCCTGTGACTTGACGATAATCTCCTTCGCCTCCTCCGGATTGGTACGGTATGGTGCGCGGTTGGTAGCGATGCACCGGAATTAAGTCAATTTGATGCTCAATCCTCGAATAGGTGGTAATCCTGTGGCACGCCTTGTGGGAAGACGCCAACGAACTCCCGCAAAATGTTAGTGACAGCAGGGGCAAAGAGGAAGGCACGCCCTCGAATGAAAATAATGCCTCTTTGCACACAAAAGCATAGCAAACAGATTTGCTAGAATCTAGCTCATCAATATCAGATTTGGTGGCAAATAAACATGCACTTTTCAGTTTAATTTCGAAGCAACATTAGATGGTTTATTATTAGGCTTCATTTGTTGCTCAAATTCTTTTGCCACAATCTGATTTTCACTCTTATTTTTCTCCTGTTTTGCTTTATTAGCTCTATTAATATCATCTTTCAAAATGGAATCAGAGTCATAGGAAGCAAAGTAATATTTTTATCCTTGTGAACAAGAGTATACTGATTGTTTCTACCATGGTGTACAGAATTTTTATCAAATTGCCATGGTCTACCAAGTAATAAGGAACATGCTTGCATAGGTACCACATCACAATCAACATAATCAGCATATGTAGAGATACTAAAATGCACACGAACAAAGACGTGTTACCTTAACCTTGCCGCTGTTGTTGAACCATTGGATGTAGTAAGGATGTGGATGTGGTCTTGTGGTGAGAGAAAGCTTCCACCATATCCATGCTAGCCAAGTTGTTGCAGCTCCTCCATCTATGATGACGCTAATAGAACGCTCCTTCACAACTCCCTTTGTATGGAACAAGTTATGCCTCTGATTTTGCTCAGCTTGTGTAACCTGCACACTCAAAACACGTTGAGCAACTAAACATTCATACCTGTCAAGATCTTCAGCAGCCATGTATTGCGCCTCATGATCGTAATCATCTCCACCGTGTTCTTCATGTGTAATAAGAGCCAAAGTCTCTTCATCATAGTCACTAGCGACTCATACCCACCATCCTCGTAGCAATCATCACACGCTGAGATTGGCATTCTCTCAAAAATGTCCTCTTCCCTTACAACGACGACAAAATAATATCACTTGTGTGCCCTGTTGACGCCATGGAAGAAGAAGAGCTCTGTAGGCCCAAAGCAGTGTACTCTTGGCGATAGTGGTGGTTGTGCCTGCTTTCTTGTATCACGGTTGAGGTGGCAGCCACGGAGGTGCCGTGTAGTAGAACGTGTGGAAGTAGATGATGCACGTGGTGTCCATGATGAAGGTCGACCTGCAGAAAAGTTAGTCCGCGCCAAGGCCCGCCGATCCTGCACTTCACGCTCAGCTTTACAAGCAAGATGGAATAATCGAGTGATATTATTATAATCCTTGTAGTCTAGAATGGTCTGAATCTCTATTTAATCCACCCGTAAAACGTGCAAGCATAGCTTCATTCTCCTCAACAATACCACATCTAATCAAGCCAGTTTGTAATTCCTGATAATATTCTTCACCGAATTTTTCCTTGTCTTAAGCGCTGCAATTTTTGAAGTAATTCACGCTGATAATATGGTGGAACCCAACGAGTACGCATAGCAGTTTTCAAAGCAGCCCAAGTAGCTGGAACAGGATATAATCTACAATGTTCGCACCACCAAACACATGCAAAGCTAGTGAAAGCACAAACAGCAGCAGAACACGCCTCTCCTCGTGATATTGTAAACATGTAAATCGTTGTTCAGTTTCTAACTCCCAAGTAAGATATATATCAGAACATATCTACCCTCAAATGGTGGAATATTCAATTTCAGTTTAGGGAGATGGTCATGATCTCGCACTCAAGGGGAGCCCAACATTGCCATTATTTGCATGTGGACGACCTGGTGGTTGTGGTGCTGGTGGTTGCACGTAGTTCGATGTTGATCAACCTCATCCTCGTAAGCTCTCACATAATCATCCTCCCCACCGCAGCAGCAGGAGCCACGTATATCAACAAAGAGCACCAAAGAGCTTGGCCAGTCAAGAGGGACACGGAAGCTCATGGAGGGCTGTTTCACATGTGGAGGTAGTCCTTTGTTGTAGTAGAGGTGCGTTAGGTGCAGCCGGTGGTGGTGGTGGTAGACGCACGAGCAATTCATTAAACTTGTTATCGAGCTTTGTTTCAACGCCTTCTCAATGCCATCTATCTTCTCCATGGCCTCTTCAAATCTATTTAGCACATCTTCCACCTGCCCACTCATCATTTGTTGAAACTTATCATGTAGCGCTTTGTTTGTCATGTTCTCCCAGCCATCTCGCCGGCTTGTGATCCTGCCATGGTTAGCAGCAATAGAAACACACAAGAATATGATTCGATAGACTACTAGGAAGTGGTGGTGGTGGTGTGGTGGACAAGTCACAAACCGTCAAGCAAATCTCAAATTCTTACCAGTTCTTACCCAAAGAAGAAAGCGTGATCGGCAACCGATGTAGTCAAAACTCTCAAAGCTTGATAGAGCGATTACTGTGGAGAGTCAAACGCACGATGTAGATGTATGTGGAGCTGGGAAGGCTTATAATATGGTAGCAAAAAGGGTCAGCAATAATCAATTCAGAGATGCAAAGTTGAATAAACGCCAACGACGGTAGATCAGGTCGGGTCCTAGGCTAGACCGTGCTAGAGACGCGAGCCTAGAACACTAACAAAATCACGGCGCTGCACGTAAACAAGGAAAAGCACACTGAAAAAAAAAATTTTTTTTTTTTTTTTTTTTTTTTTTTTTTTTTTGCGCTGCTTTTTTTTTTTTTTGCGAAAAATCACTATAATGGCGAGTGTCTCAAAACTCTTCCCAGGTCAAACTGACAGGATGGGCACGAAATTTTTTCGACCAAATTTTTTTTTTTTTCGACCGCCTTGACCCAAAACTCGAAACGGGTCAAAAAACTTTCTATAATGGCGATCGCCTCAATACGCTTAGAAACACCTAAAATAGGATAGCCAGAAATTTTTTCGACAAGTGCTGCTGAAAATTTTGGGCCTAAACGAGGGTGGTTTCCAGACTTTTTTTTTTTCCAACCTACTCCGCAAGGAAACACGAATCGAAACTAGATGGATCTCAAAACAAACCTAATATGAGAAGAACTCGGATTGGTGGTGGATATATGGTGGTGGTATATGGCAGCGTGGTGGTATATGGTAGCGGTGGTGGTATATGGATATGGATTGGTGGTGGTATATGGATACGGATTCAGAGCGGTGGCGGATAAGCAATGGTGGTAGATGGCAAGGCGATGATGATGGTGCGGCGGCGCGTGACAACTTATGACCGTAACTCAAACTCTAAAAGACTAGACTCTAAGACCAGCAACTTGACACGACGATGCAACCGCAAATTCAACAAAGCAAAACCCTAAAAGATTATGCAAAGGCTCGATTGGTTCGGATATGATGAACTAACCCTAATTTTTTTTGTGGCTTTTTCGTGGACTTTAGGTATGAAGAATGACTCGATCTAAACTACGAAAAACTGGAAAATCTCACCGAGCAACCTGAAAATCTGATACCACTTGATAGAGGCAAAGGTGTCCCGCCTTTCGATGAGATGTTGGTTTTCGCTTTGGAGGAAGTCGACTTTGACGATCCGACTACGAACGTATGAGACGCCGCCGCTTTAGCAATCGCTAAACCAACTCCGAGAGGTTATTGACCACGCCGAGCACGATCAACTCGACCACGAGGGTCTGCTTCCCGCGCGAGCAAACGAAGAACAAGCAAGAAACTGAGATTGCAATCTGGATATTGCGAATATAAGATGAAAGCTTTATTGATCAAGGTGGGGTTCTGTGACGCTTTGTCCGGTCGTTGAACACAAACGGCACGCCAAGTTGCAGCTATGGCGAACTTTTAATCTAAACAAAACCTAAGGTCTAAACGGTGCCCTAAGGGCTGTATATATGGAGGAAGAGGGGGAATTTCGTGGCCTTTGGTGGAGGGGTCCAAATCAACCCTAACTCTTGTTTCCCCACACATACGGACTCTAAAAACAGCCTATACTTAAGTATTTCGAAATTACATGGGCCTGGCCCACTAATAAGGTGACGCAGCACCTAGAATAGCCTCGGACGACATTTATGAAGTAGCATCTTGTATATTTCGTCCAAGGCTTCATGCACCCATTATGGTGGCTTCAAAGTCCTCAAATCATCACTTGTAACTCCGTTTGTTCCCTTATGCATGGCATTATCTCCATGCTTGTTCTTGCTCCAATGTCCATCCTTCTAGATAGAGGCAAAGGTGTCCTCATGAACATGTTTCGATGAGATGGTGGCTATCGCTTCGTGGAGTCGACCTTGACGATCCGACTACGATCGATCCGACGACGACGCCGAGACGCCGCTTTAGCAATCGCTAAACCAACTTCCGAGGGTTATTGACCACGCCGAGCACGATCAACCCGACCACGAGGGCCTGCTTTCCTGCGAGCAAACGAAGAACAAGCAAGAAACTGAGATTGCAATCTGGATATTGCGAATATAAGATGAAAGCTTTATTGATCAAGGTGGGGTTCTGTGACGCTTTGTCCGGTCGTTGAACACAAACGGCACGCCGGTTGCAGCTATGGCGAACTTTTAATCTAAACAAAACCTAAGGTCTAAACGGTGCCCTAAGGGCTGTATATATGGAGGAAGAGGGGGAATTTCGTGGCCCTTGGTGGAGGGGTCCAAATCAACCCTAACTCTTGTTTCCCCACACATACGGACTCTAAAAACAGCCTATACTTAAGTATTTCGAAATTACATGGGCCTGGCCCAATAATAAGGTGACGCAGCACCTAGAATAGCCTCGGACGACATTTATGAAGTAGCATCTTGTATATTTCGTCCAAGGCTTCATGCACCCATTATGGTGGCTTCAAAGTCCTGAAATCATCACTTGTAACTCCGTTTGTTCCCTTTGCGCATGGCATTATCTCCATGCTTGTTCTTGCTCCAATGTCCATCCTTCTCCAAGCTAGGGCCTTCATTTGTAAGCAAAACAAATGTATCCAATTTAGGCAGCATCATATTCTCATGAACATTAGAATCATTACCAAGAAACGAAAGTACCGATAATTTAATTGGCGCATGCGAGCTCTAGTAATTGGTCCAAGATATGTAGCAAGAGGGGCTGTGGGTGTAACAATGGTATTGATGTCCTCATCATCCTCCCTTCTTGAAATGAAGTCGCCCTCGACGGAAGCTCATATTCCTCACCCAAATAAGGCTTCAAATCTGCAATGTTAAAAGTGGACTAACCCCAAAATCTGCAGCAGCTCAAGTTTATATGCATTATCATTTATTTTCTAACACCTTAAATGGACCATCAAGACGTGGCATTAGCTTTGATTTATGCAAATTAGGAAACCTATCTCACGCAAATGTAACCAAACAAGATCTCCAGTGCAAAGACAACATGTTTTCTACCCTTATCTCCAAAGAAGTTTATATTTAGCATTCATACGCTCAATGTTTTCCTTAGTTATCTCATGCATTTTTAAAATCAATTCAGCACGTTCTTTAGCATCAAAATTAACCTTCTCCAAGATGGAAGAGGCAACAAATCAATAGGTGCACGAGGTAGGAAGCCATACACAATTTCAAAAGGGCACATCTTAGTAGTAGAATGCAATGAACGATTATAAGCAAATTCAATATGAGGCAAGCATTCTTCCCACATTTTCTTATTATTCTTCAAAACAGCCCTAAGCATAGTAGACAATGTTCTATTGACTACTTCAGTTTGTCCATCAGTTTGGGGTGACAAGTAGTACTAAAAGCAGTTTAGTCCCCAACTTAGCCCATAAACATCTCCAAAAGTGGCTAAGAAATTTAGTATCACGATCTGAAACAATAGTATTTGGCACACCATGCAAGCTTAATAATTTCACGAAAGAACAAATCAGCAACATTAACAAAGATCATCGCTTTTATGACATGGTATAAAGTGTGCCATTTTCGAGAATCTATCCACGACAACAAATATGCTATCCTCCCTTCTTTGTTCGAGGTAAACCTAAAACAAAGTCCATAGATATATCCTCCCAAGGAACACTAGGCACAGTGCAAAGGCATATATAAACCATGAGGATTGAGTCGTGACTTAGCTTTTTGACATGTAGTGCAGCGAGCAACAAAACGCCAACATCCCGCCTCATCTTTGGCCAAAAGAAATGTGTAGCAAGTATATCCTCCGCCTTCTTCACGCCAAAGTGTCCCATTAATCCTCCTCCATGCGCCTCCTGCAACAACAAAAGACTAACAGAGCTAGCAGGAATGCATAGCTTGTTAGCACGGAACACAAAACCATCATTAATAACGAACTTGTTCCATGTTCTTCCTCTTTACAATTCTGCATTACATCTTTAAAATCAGCATCATGCACATATTGATCTTTGATGGTCTCCAAACCAAATATTTTGAAGTCAAGTTGTGAAAGCATAGTATATCGACGAGACAAAGCATCAAGAATAACATTTTCTTTACCCTTCTTGTGTTTAATGACATAAGGAAAGTCTCAATGAATTCAACCCATTTAGCATGTCTACGATTCAGTTTAGCTTGACTTTTAATATGTTTCAAAGATTCATGATCGAATGTATAACAAATTCTTTGGGCCATAAATAATGTTGCCATGTCTCTAAAGTCCTAACAAGAGCATATAATTCTTTGTCATAAGTAGAATAGTTCAGACTAGGCCCACTCAATTTTTCGTAAAAGTATGCAACAGGTTTGCCATCTTGTAATAACACACCTCCTAATCCAATTCCACTAGCATCACATTCAAGCTCAAAAGTCTTATTAAAGTCGAAGTTGGAGTAAAGGAGCATGTGTCAACTTATCTTTCAATACCGTGAAGGCTTCTTCCCAATGCGGTACCCCAAACAAAAGGCACATCCTTCTTTGTAAGCTCATTGAGAGGTGCAGCAATGGTGCTAAAGTCTCTCACAAAACGCCTATAGAAACCAGCGAGTCCAAGAAAACTCCTCACTTGTGTGACCGCTTTGGGCTGCGCCAACTCTCAATAGCTTCAATCTTGGCTTTATCAACTTCAATTCCTCGTGGAGTAACAACATAGCCAAGAAAAGATACTCGGTCGGTGCAAAAGGTGCACTTCCCAAGGTTACCAAACAAACGCATCACGAGAGCATTAAAAACAGCACGAAATGTTCCAAATGTTCTTCCAAAGATTTGCTATAAATCAGTATATCATCAAAGTAAACTACCACAAATCGTCCAATGAAAGCACGAAACTTCGCTCATTAATCTCATGAAAGTACTAGGTGCATTAGTTAACCCAAAAGGCATGACTAACCACTCATATAATCCAAACTTAGTTTTAAATGCTGTTTTCCATTCATCTCCCAATTTCATACGAATTTGATGGTATCCACTACGCAAATCAACTTTGGAGAATATTGTAGAGCCACTTAATTCATCAAGCATATCATCTAGCCTAGGAATAGGATGACGATAACTAATAGTAATATTATTAATGCCTCTACAATCAACACACATACGCCGACGCACCATCCTTTTTAGGCACTAGTATAATAGGAACAGCACAAGGACTAAGAGATTCGCAGATATAACCTTTGTCGAGCAGCTCCTGTATTTGACGATAATCTCCTTCGCCTCCTCCGGATTGGTACGGTATGGTGCGCGGTTGGTAGCGATGCACCGAATTAAGTCAATTTGATGCTCAATCCTCTAATAGGTGGTAATCCCGTGGCACGCCTTGTGGGAAGACGCCAAATAACTCCCCGCAAAATGTTAGTGACAGCAGGGGCAAAGAGGAAGGCACGCCCTCGAATGAAAATAATGCCTCTTTGCACACAAAAGCATAGCAAACAGATTTGCTAGAATCTAGCTCATCAATATCAGATTTGGTGGCAAATAAACATGCACTTTTCAGTTTAATTTCGAAGCAACATTAGATGGTTTATTATTAGGCTTCATTTGTTGCTCAAATTCTTTTGCCACAATCTGATTTTCACTCTTATTTTTCTCCTGTTTTGCTTTATTAGCTCTATTAATATCATCTTTCAAAATGGAATCAGAGTCATAGGAAGCAAAGTAATATTTTTATCCTTGTGAACAAGAGTATACTGATTGTTTCTACCATGGTGTACAGAATTTTATCAAATTGCCATGGTCTACCAAGTAATAAGGAACATGCTTGCATAGGTACCACATCACAATCAACATAATCAGCATATGTAGAGATACTAAAATGCACACGAACAAGACGTGTTACCTTAACCTTGCCGCTGTTGTTGAACCATTGGATGTAGTAAGGATGTGGATGTGGTCTTGTGGTGAGAGAAAGCTTCCACCATATCCATGCTAGCCAAGTTGTTGCAGCTCCTCCATCTATGATGACGCTAATAGAACGCTCCTTCACAACTCCCTTTGTATGGAACAAGTTATGCCTCTGATTTTGCTCAGCTTGTGTAACCTGCACACTCAAAACACGTTGAGCAACTAAACATTCATACCGCCAAAGATCTTCAAAGAGCCATGTATTGCGCCTCAAGATCGTAATCATCTCCACCGTGTTCTTCATGTGTAATAAGAGCCAAAGTCTCTTCATCATAGTCACTAGCGGACTCATACCCACCATCCTCAAGAGCAATCATCACACGCTGAGATTGGCATTCTCTCAAAAATGTCCTCTTCCTTACAACGACGACAAATAATATCACTTGTGTGCCCTGTTGACGCCATGGAAGAAGAAGAGCTCTGTAGGCCCAAAGCAGTGTACTCTTGGCGATAGTGGTGGTTGTGCCTGCTTTCTTGTATCACGGTTGAGGTGGCAGCCACGGAGGTGCCGTGTAGTAGAACGTGGAAGTAGATGATGCACGTGGTGTCCATGATGAAGGTCGACCTGCAGAAAAGTTAGTCCGCGCCAAGGCCTGCCGATCCTCAAGACTTCACGCTCAGCTTTACAAGCAAGATGGAATAATCGAGTGATATTATTATAATCCTTGTAGTCTAGAATGGTCTGAATCTCTATTTAATCCACCCGTAAAACGTGCAAGCATAGCTTCATTCTCCTCAACAATACCACATCTAATCAAGCCAGTTTGTAATTCCCGATAATATTCTTCACCGAATTTTTTCCTTGTCTTAAGCGCTGCAATTTTTGAAGTAATTCACGCTGATAATATGGTGGAACCCAACGAGTACGCATAGCAGTTTTCAAAGCAGCCCAAGTAGCTGGAACAGGATATAATCTACAATGTTCGACCACCAAACACATGCAAAGCTAGTGAAAGCACAAACAGCAGCAGAACACGCCTCTCCTCGTGATATTGTAAACATGTAAATCGTTGTTCAGTTTCTAACTCCCAAGTAAGATATATATCAGAACATATCTACCCTCAAATGGTGGAATATTCAATTTCAGTTTAGGAGATGGTCATGATCTCGCACTCAAGGGGAGCCCAACATTGCCATTATTTGCATGTGGACGACCTGGTGGTTGTGGTGCTGGTGGTTGCACGTAGTTCGATGTTGATCAACCTCATCCTCGTAAGCTCTCACATAATCATCCTCCCCACCGCAGCAGCAGGAGCCACGTATATCAACAAAGAGCACCAAAGCAGCTTGGCCAGCTGAAGAGGGACACGGAAGCTCATGAGGGCTGTTTCACATGTGGAGGTAGTCCGTGTTGTTGTAGTAGAGGTGCGTTAGGTGCAGCCGGTGGTGGTGGTGGTAGACGCGCGAGCAATTCATTAAACTTGTTATCGAGCTTTGTTTCAACGCCTTCTCAATGCCATCTATCTTCTCCATGGCCTCTTCAAATCTATTTAGCACATCGTCCACCGCCCACTCATCATTTGTTGAAACTTATCATGTAGCGCTTTGTTTGTCATGTTCTCCCAACCACCTCTCGCTGCTTGTGATCCTGCCATGGTTAGCAGCAATAGAAACACACAAGAATATGATTCACAGACTACTAGGAAGTGGTGGTGGTGGTGTGGTGGACAATCACAACCCGCAAGCAAATCTCAAATTCTTACCAGTTCTTACCAAAGAAGAAAGGTGATCGGCAACCGATGTAGTCAAAACTCTCAAAGCTTGATAGAGCGATTACTGTGGAGAGTCAAACGCACGATGTAGATGTATGTGGAGCTGGGAAGGCTTATAATATGGTAGCAAAAGGGTCAGCAATAATCAATTCAGAGATGCAAAGTTGAATAAACGCCAACGACGGTATCAGGTTGGTCCTAGGCTAGACCGTATAGAGACGCGAGCCTAGAACACTAACAAAATCACGGCGCTGCACGGAAACAACGGAAAAGCACACTGAATTTTTTTTTTCGCTTTTTTTTTTTTTTTTTTTTTTTTTTTTTTTTTTTTTTTTTTTTTTTTTGCGAAAATCACTATAATGGCGAGTGTCTCAAAACTCTTCCTGTGTCAAACCGACAGATGGGCACGAAATTTTTCGACCAAAAAATTTTTTTTTCGACCGCCTTGACCCAAAAACTGAAACGGGTCAAAAAACTTTCTATAACGGCGATCGCCTCAATCCACTTAGAAACACCTAAAATAGGATAGCCGTAAAATTTTTTGACAAGTACGCTTTTGCCTAAAATTTTGGGCCTAAACGAGGGTGGTTTTTTTTTTTTTTTCAAACCTACTCCGCAAGGAAACACGAATCGAAACTAGATGGATCTCAAAACAAACCTAATATGAGAAGAACTCGGATTGGTGGTGGATATATGGTGGTGGTATATGACAACGGTGGTGGTATATGGTAGCGGTGGTGGTATATGGATACGGATTGGTGGTGGTATATGGATACGGATTCAGAGCGTGGCGGATAAGCAATGGTGGTAGATGGCAAGGCGATGATGATGAAAGCGGCAGCGGCGTGACAACTTATGACCGTAACTCAAACTCTAAAAGACTAGACTCTAAGACCAAAGAACTTGACACGACGATGCAACCGCAAATTCAACAAAGCAAAACCCTAAAAAGATTATGCAAAGGCTCGATTGGTTCGGATATGATGAACTAACCCTAATTTTTTTGTGGCTTTTTCGTGGACAATAGGTATGAAGAATGACTCGATCTAAACTACGAAAAACTGGAAAATCTCACCGAGCAACCTGAAAATCTGATACCACTTGATAGAGGCAAAGGTGTCCCGCCTTTCGATGAGATGGTGGCTATCGCTTCGAGGAAGTCGACTTTGACGATCCGACTACGAACGCGGCGAGACGCCGCGCTTTAGCAATCGCTAAACCAACTTCCGAGGGTTATTGACCACGCCGAGCACGATCAACCCGACCACGAGGGCCTGCTTCCGCGAGCAAACGAAGAACAAGCAAGAAACTGAGATTGCAATCTGGATATTGCGAATATAAGATGAAAGCTTTATTGATCAAGGTGGGGTTCTGTGACGCTTTGTCCGGTCGTTGAACACAAACGGCACGCGGGTTGCAGCTATGGCGAACTTTAATCTAAACAAAACCCAAGGTCTAAACGGTGCCCTAAGGGCTGTATATATGGAGGAAGAGGGGGAATTTCGTGGCCCTTGGTGGAGGGGTCCAAATCAACCCTAACTCTTGTTTCCCCACACATACGGACTCTAAAAACAGCCTATACTTAAGTATTTCGAAATTACATGGGCCTGGCCCAATAATAAGGTGACGAGCACCTAGAATAGCCTCGGGACGACATTTATGAAGTAGCATCTTGTATATTTCGTCCAAGGCTTCATGCACCCATTATGGTGGCTTCAAAGTCCTGAAATCATCACTTGTAACTCCGTTTGTTCCCTTATGCATGGCATTATCTCCATGCTTGTTCTTGCTCCAATGTCCATCCTTCTCCAAGCTAGGGCCTTCATTTGTAAGCAAAACAAATGTATCCAATTTAGGCAGCATCATATTCTCATGAACATTAGAATCATTACCAAGAAACGAAAGTACCGATAATTTAATTGGCGCATGAGCTCTAGTAATTGGTCCAAGATATGTAGCAAGAGGGGCTGTGGGTGTAACAATGGTATTGATGTCCTCATCAGGCGTCTTGTTCGTCTTGGTGACGACGTGCTCTTTCTTCCTCTTGTTGGCGACGAAGACGTTGTGGTTCTTGGGCTTGAGCAAAAGCCTCTTGGTTTGATTGAGGACGAGGAACTTGATCATCAACTTGCTCTTGTGAATGCTTGTCATGTAGCGGGTTGCGAGATGCATGACGGTCTTGGCGCTGCTGCTCGTCAAGAGTGTTCGATGACGGTGTACTTGAGTCGTCGAATGTGTCGTCGGAATGTCGACTCGAGCGGCTCCGCCTTGATGATGAAGAAGTGGAATGATGCCGCTTTCTCATCAACTTGCGGATCTCGCCCATTCTTGCATCATTCTCTTCCTTGTGAGCCTCGAACTTGTTGTCGAAGTAGTCTCTTGTACGTTGCTCGGAGAGTCGCAAGTCGGTGGCGAGGTTGTCGATCGGTCGCCATTGCTTGTTGTTCTTGGTGCAACGCCACAGTACCAAAGAGGTGGCTCTTGGTGACGTATGAGGACATGTCGTCGTTTTCTCGATGAAGAGTGGGTTGGTAGAAGAACTTGGCCTATCCATCATTCCAAACAAGATGTGAGTGGTAGAACGGAAAAGAACTTATACCAATGTACCTTTGACCGATGTTGAAAATGAATCAAGTTCACGCAAATGCGGACAATGAAATAGCACTCTTGGTACCGATTCTTGTCGGTTCTCACACCTACACAAATAAAAGCTTATGGTGGAGCTCGGTTAGGATGGTGGCACCAAATTTGATGCAATTGTAAGTGAGACTCAATAAAGTTGAAAAAGATTCGCAGATTCGCAAATGTAACAAGTAGACCAAGCAAGTAGTGGTACACGGAAACACACACGCAAATAGATAAGTGGGATTGTGCAAACCAAAAGTGAGCCAAAATGTGGAAACCACGAGAATGCTCTTGTTGCACAATACTAGAGAGACGCTAGCACGATTGCACAATAGGCGGATACGCGAACTTGTGCACAACCTACAAGATGATCGGATATGACAATCTTAATGTTGTATGATGCTATGGTTCTTGCTTATAAGCTCTTTGCTTATCTTTCCTCTTTTCTTAAAAGCTTGGGTGGCTCTTTCACTTTTGAGCTCCTTTCTTATGCAAACTTCACTAACCAAGATAGCAATTGTGTATGCTATGACAACATTGTGACACACAAGTTGATCTCAAGATATGCACCACAATGGTATGCTATGTATGCTATGGAGTATGATCACTAATGTGCACAAGTCACGTTGCCGGCAATACTCGATGGCTAGTCTCGATGGGTAAGCAACGCAAAAGTAAGGCTATGTGGTTATCAATGCAATTGCGAGAGGTGACAAAGATGTCGTCGAGGTTACCTTCCTTGACGATGATGAGTCCTTGGCGAAGCTGAGCGGTGGTGATGTTGACGTCGAACCGCACTCTATATAGCCAAACACAATAGGACACGGAACCACAACTCAAATTCTCAAAGACCAAAAGCGAAAATGTGGTAGCGGAAAGTGGAGGTGGTATAGCGGATGATGTGGTTTAAGCCCTAGGCAAAGATGCCGATGTTCGGAAAATTTGATGGTGTCAAAAGGTGGTGAAACCAAGGTGAGGACCTCGGCACGCCGATAGCTTCAAACGAGCCAAAGAACACTCAAATCGGAGTTCGGAGGAAAAGTTATGATGAAAATGGTGAAAGTCGGAAGGCTGAATCGCCAGGGCGGTAGTACTGCCGGGGAGGGCGGTAGTACCGCCGTGTCGGGATTTTTCGACTATTACGGCTGAACGGGTCTCATGGTAGTGCCGCCTCAGCGGTAGTACCACTCGGAGGGCGGTAGTACGCCTCAGCCGTAGTACCGCTAGGAGGGCGGTAGTACCATAGGAGGGCGGTAGTACCGCCGTGTCGGGATTTTCTCAATTGTTCAATCGCTATGCGATTTTGGGGCGGAAATGGGTGATTTCGGGGTCAAAATTCGATGGAATTTGTGGATGGAAAGAGGTGAAACTTGGAGAGATGCTAGATCGACTCGAAACCAAGCAAATCCACGGATCAAAATCAACAAAATTTCATCACACTAACAAATCACAAAAAAAAAATTGGGGCTACTTTTGTGGGGAATTTTCGGAATTAGGACAAAACAACAAAATCAAGCTAGAAAAAGAGGGGTAGGGGCTCCAATAACGTGATCAACGTGGCTCATGATACCATGATGATGTAGGGCGAAACCCTACGTGGACGATCTTTCACGTTGGAGCGGATCCTACGGGGAAATCACGAAGAACGAGTGGACGAACACAAGGAAATCATGGGGAGGAACAAGGGACAACACTCAACCGACAAGAAAACAATCACACAAGTGCTAGATTATCGAATACATAGAGTGGCACAAGGTTCAAGATCAACAAAGGTAAGGATACACGAGTAGCCGTTCTTCTCCGCGAGGAGGTCTTGATGGGGTCCGCCCTAGAAGGGGGTCTTGGATCCGCTTGGGGATCTTCTCCGTAGAGGTCCTGATCTCCGAGGAGAAGTAGCCAAGGGGATGAGCAAAGGCTCTCACACCGAAATATGAGTGAATCCAAAGCTAACCCTAGAAAGGATGAGGGGAGGGTCTATTTATAGTCTAGGACCTCCAAGGGGTAAGTTGGGGGCGAAACGAGTACATGGGCCTCGCCCAAACGCTGCACACAGTGGTGGTGGTAGTACTGCCTTTCAGCGGTAGTACCGCTTGGTGGGCGGTAGTACCGCCTCGACGCCTGCTCGATTCTGGAGTGTGTCGGGTTTTGCGAAGTAGGTCGGATGGAGAGCGGTAGTACCGCTTGCTCGGCTCAGCCGGTAGTACCGCTTGGCTTGAGCGGAAGTACCGCCTCCTCCGACTCTGCAGCTCCTCCTCTTGCTCTTGGTGTCCATCTTGGGCTGTAGCTTCCTAGGTTGGTTCCTTGGTACCTAAGCATGCACAACATTCCGGATTGAGGTAGTAGCCATGTCTCGAGAGGGTCATATGATATTTCACTAAGGAGAGAAGTCACCTCGGTCTCGAGAGCTCGAGCTCGTGCTCTAGTCATGGGTCCTCTTGGCTCTTAATGAGACGGTTGTGGATGCATGGGGATGATCGTGGGATGCTCCGCATCATAGGCAGCGGAAAATAAATCATGCAACTTGCAAGAATGTAAAGGGAAGGGTTTGGAGGATTCAAACGCAATTGGAGACACGGATATTTTTGTCGTGGTTCCGTTAGGTGGTTCTATCGTACATCCACGTTGATGGAGACTTCAACCCACGAAGGGTAACGGTTGCGCGAGTCCACGGAGGGCTCCACCCACGAAGGGTCCATGAAGAAGCAACCTTGTCTATCCCACCATGGTCGTCGCCCACGAAGGACTTGCCTCACTAGCGGTAGATCTTCACGAAGTAGGCGATCTCCTTGCCCTTACAAACTCCTTGGTTCAACTCCACAATCTTATCGGAGGCTCCCAAGTGACACCTAGCCAATCTAGGAGACACCACTCTCCAAGAAGTAACAAATGGTGTGTTGATGATGAACTCCTTGCTCTTGTGCTTCCAATGATAGTCTCCCCAACACTCAACTCTCTCTCACAGGATTTGGATTTGGTGGAAAGAAGATTTGAGTGGAAAGCAACTTGGGAAAGGCTAGAGATCAAGATTCATATGGTTGGAATGGAATATCTTGGCCTCAACACATGAGTAGGTGGTTCTCTCTCTAACCGGTAACTTGGAAGTGTAGGTTTGTTCGATGGCTCTCCACGAATGAAGAGGAAGTGGAGGGGTATATATAGCCTCCACAAAAATAATCGTTACACACAATTTACCAAACTCGGTGGGACCGAATCATAAAACTCAGTCGGACCGATTTAGTAAACCTAGTGACCGTTAGGGTTTTCGGTGGGACTGGCATGCAACTCGGTAGGACCGATATGGTTAAGGTTAGGCATAACGTAATCTCGGTGAGACCGACACACAAACTCGTGGGACCGATTTGTAATTAGCTAACCAGAGAGTTGGTCGTAAAATCGGTGGGACCGATTCGCTCTTTTCGGTGAGACCGAAATGTTACGAAAGGGAAACAGAGAGTTTACATTGCAATCTCGGTGGGACCGATCGCTCACTTCGGTTAGACTGAAACGTTACGAAGGGAAACAGAGAGATTACAATCCCATCTCGGTGAGACCGAGATCCCTATCGGTGAGACCGATTTGCCTAGGGTTTGTGGCAGTGGCTATGACATTTGAACTCGGTGGCGCCGGATAGAAAGAATCGGTAGGGCCAAGTTTGACTTTAGGTTTAGGTCATATGTGGATGTGAGAAAGTAGTGGAGGATTTTGGAGCATATCACTAAACACATGAAGCAAGAGGCTCATTAAGCAACACCTCATCCCTCCTTGATAGTATTGGCTTTTCCTATAGACTCAATGTGATCTTGGATCACTAAAATGTAAAATGTAGAGTCTTGAGCTTTTGAGCTTGAGCCAATCCTTTGTCCTTGATATTTTGAGGGATCCACTTCCATCATCCATGCCATGCCATTCATTGAGCTTTCCTGAAATATTTTTCTTGGAATGGCATTAGCTCAATAAGCTATAGGTTGTTATGAATTACCAAAACCACCTAGGATAGTTGCGCTTCACCCAAAGGAACTGTCACTTGTACAGTATAGTACTATAGTTTTGTTGTTTCGCATGATCCATCGATACAAACCCGATTAAACAGGAAAGGGCGGGATTTTTCCCGCGCGGTAGATGATGTTGGCCATACATTTGAAAGGCAATTTTAATGTATGCAAACCGAGTAATTAAGTAACAATATCGTGCTTGTATGTGTGCGCGTATGCGTGGTTGTGTGTGTACGCTAGTATTGCGTGCATGTATGGTCACCGAACTTTAGAATACGCCATTACGGTCACTATATACGCTTTGTGGTGATTATACGGTCACTTGCTCACCGCTCAACATCGGATTGCACTCGCTGACCGCCAAATAGTCTGTGGTGGCACCATGTTGACTAGTTAAATTGACCATGTTACTTGTGGGTCCCACCGCCGGCCGCATAGGAAAAAGGTCGATAAACACAAATTTACGCAGCGCGACAAGACTCCAACCCGCATGCGTGATTCACCTGGTTGTGTATGTGTCTGCTGTGGCCTCGATGTGTGTGCATGCACGGTAGGTTGAGCACTTGAGCGTGAGAGTGTGTGTTGGCTGTGTGTGTGCATGCATGCGTGCGTGTGTGTGTGAGTGTTGCGTGCGTGCATGTGTGGTTGTGTGTGTACGCTAGTATTATGCGTGCGTGCATGGCTGCTTGTGTTTGTGTGAGTGTTATGCATGCCGTTCGTGTGCATGCGTGGTGTATGCAAAATCACCACACCAGCTCATGTGTGTTAAAACAGACGGCTCGGCATACCAATACAAGGCTACCTTGTCCGCCAGTGTTCATGGTCATGGCTTCAACCACCGCCCAATATTTTTTGTCGCTTGTTCTCATTCTTACTAGTAAGATGCCCGTGCATTGCACGTAATATCAAGATGCATTTGTATGACTAGTTTATCTTGTGAGAGAAAAGGTTGAATGAGGGAAGGCCTTATTTGAAAATGTGGAGAGGTGTGGGTACCTTTTGCAAAATTGCCATAGTTTCCTTCCTATCCGCCGATATAAATAGGACGCCCTATATTGCAGGATGGCAGGCACACCATCATCACCAACTCTGTTTTTATAAGAGTGTAGATGTAGATGTAGAGTAGATACAAGTTGTGTGGGCCAAATGGTAGTGTGATAATGTGATGCAACACTAGAGGTGCCACGTGAGCGCGAATCGTCAACTAGTCGTGTCTTGAGCAAATACAGAGTTGTACGGTGAGTACGTGACTGTATAATAACCACAAAACATAAATGGTGACCGTAATGAGTGGATTCTGAAGTTCAAAGTACGTATTGTGCTTTCGCTCAAATACAATGATCATCACCGATATATCGCGAGATAAAGATGAAACATGCGTGAATGTGTTGGGGCTTACTTTAGAGGACCTGGATATAGTTTGTGGCGACGTGAAAGGGCGAGATGGGGTGTATGCGATGGAGAGAGAGATGCTCTTCGTTTCTCTTTATTATGACTAACTTTGTATATAGTATAAAAATATAAAAATTCATAGTGCGAAATAAATATCATTGTGGGCACCATGCAATGCAAATTAATGCTCATACTCCTCCATATAACTTTGTAATGTTGTATATATTTAGAAATTCTTAAAAAAAATTGGCCACACTTTATTCAAAAGGAATGTTGTATGCGAAATAAACGTGAAGAGAGGGCTTTTTAGATCAATGGGGTATGTGATGTAACATGTGTGAATGTGTAGTTGATGTATTTGGCAGGGCCTAGAGAGCTATGTGTGTGTAATACATATTCGAGAGAGGCATGGATAGAGGGGCCGGCGGGTGGAGGGGGGCATGGGAGAGATTGCACGAGAAATGAGAGAGGTCTAGAGAGAGAGAGAGAGACGAATATGACGTCACGGCGAGAGATTCCCTTGAGTGTGTATATGCAAGGGGGGAGGGGATAGAGGCACGAGGAGAATTTTTTTTGTGTGGTGTCTGTGTTGATATGTGTGGGTGTGAGAAGATAACGAGACCTGGGGGCAGAGGGTGTGTCACCGCGTGAGGTCCGGTGGGTCGAGGTGAGGCCCTTGGTTCGGTTCCGTCCTACGCCACATTGGTCGGCCCATGACGCATTTAGGGAGACCCATGGATGACTAGTCGTACAAGACAAAGATAGCAGAATTGTGAGGACTCTGTGTCCACTGACAAAGCCGGCTAGGATTTGTAACCCTAGGTTCTCACATTAAGGTAACCCCTTATCTCTGATATTACTATTCATCCAACCTAACTTTAAGGGGCATCCTACAGAATGCTCTTCTAGAATCATACTAGTCGATTAGGAAGAGAGGTGTGAGACAATGCGTGAGAGACAGGCCCAAAGATAATGTGCATACAGGAGACACGTAGGCAGGTCTATGTATATAGAAAGAGTCGATGGGGATTTGATGCGGAGCATCCCACGATCATCCCCATGCATCCACAACCGTCTCATCAAGAGCCAAGAGGACCCATGACACGAGCTAGAGATGGAGCTCTCGAGAATGAGGTGACCTCCTTCCTTATTAATATCGCATATGATCCACTCGAGACATGGCTACTACCTAAGTCCGATATGCTATGCATGATTAGGTGTCAAGGGGAACCTCCCGAGGATGCACGTGAAGACGGACAAGCCGCCAAGTCCATGGATGAAGAGAACCAACGAAAACGAGCAAAATCACCTTCCAGGCCCCGGACATCCGGCCATGGCCCCGGACATCCGGCCCCTGGAGCTTCTACCTCAACATGCTCCAAAATGCCTGTCTCCAGGCCCGACATCCGTTTCAGCCCGATATCCGCCCAAGCCCGAAATCCGCGCCTCTCCGATTCGCTAAAACGATCGCTTCAGCCGACATCCGGCTGATAGCCCGACATCCGCGCCGCTGGGTCCGGACATCCGCCCGACGCCCGGACGTCCGCCTCCCCGCCTCAAGGCAAGGCTTCCGGACTTGTTCCTTGTACCCTTCGACCCGAGACTATATATATTTGATCCCCTACCTCTTTCTAGGGCTAGCTTAGATTTAGCTCATGTTTGTGTGAGAGCCCTTGCTCATCCACTTGGTTACTTCTCCTCGGAGCTCAGGACCTCTTCGGAGAAGATCCCCCAAGCGGATTCAAGACCCCCTTCTAGGGTGGACCCCATCAAGACCTCCTCTCGGAGAAGAACGGCTACTTGTGTATCCTTACCTTTGTTGATCTTGAATCTTATGCCACCTTATGTGATCGGTGATCTAGCACTTGTGTGATTGATCTCTTGTTGGTTTAGTGATTTCTCTCTCGCTTCCTCCGTGTTTCCTCTTCTTCTTCCGCTGTTCTTCGTGATTCCCGTAGGATCCGCCTCCAACGTGAAAGATCATCCACGTAGGGTTCCGCCCTACATCATCTATGGTATCATGAGCCACGTTGATCACGTTATTGGAGCCCCTACCCCTCTTTTTCTAGCTTGATTTTGTTGTTTTTGTCCCAATTCCGAAAATTCCCCACAAAAATAGCCCCAAATTTTTTTTTTGTGATTTGTTTGTTTGATGAAGTTTTGTTGGATTTGATCCGTGGATTTCGTGTGTTGCAGGTAGATCTATCTTTCCCCCATCTTTTCCACAATTTCCATCCACAAAATCACCCAAATTTTGACCGGATTTGACCTCTCCTCGCGGTGTTCTTCGAGCCCGGACATCCGGCCCGAACAGCCCGGACATCCGCCCGACCAGCCCGGACATCCGGCGCCTCGACATCCGCTTCCAGCCCGGATTTACCGATAACAACAATCCCATCCACCACCCCAATCACCGCCTAACTTTCGCCAAATTTTGTCCCGCGCCCACATACACTTCCACTTACCTCCACCACTTTCGCATAACACCACCATAGCCTTTTCCACTACCAATTCGGCAATGTTGCCAACTTTTGCCTTGAGAATTTGAGTTGTGGTTTTCCAGATCCTTTGTGTTTCGCTATCTAGGTACGGTTCAACATCAACATCACCACCGCCATCTTGGCTAGGATTTGGTAACATCGCCGACACCTTTGTCATTACTTGCAATTGCATTGATAACCATCATAGTGATAGAGGCAAAGGTGTCCCGATGTTTCGATGAGAAGGTGGCTATCGCTTCGTGGGAGTCGACCTTGACGATCCGACCATTTAACGTAAGAGACGTCAGCGCTTTAGCAATCGCTAAACCAACTTCCGAGGGTTATTGACCACGCCGAGCACGATCAACTCGACCACGAGGGCCTGCTTCCTCGCGAGCAAACGAAGAACAAGCAAGAAACTGAGATTGCAATCTGATATTGCGAATATAAGATGAAAGCTTTATTGATCAAGGTGGGGTTCTGTGGACGCCTTTGTCCGGTCGTTGAACACAAACGGCACGCCAAGTTGCAGCTATGGCGAACTTTTAATCTAAACAAAACCCAAGGTCTAAACGGTGCCCTAAGGGCTGTATATATGGAGGAAGAGGGGAATTTCCTGGCCCTTGGTGGAGGGGTCCAAATCAACCCTAACTCTTGTTTCCCCACACATACGGACTCTAAAAACAGCCTATACTTAAGTATTTCGAAATTACATGGGCCTGGCCCAATAATAAGGTGACGAAGCACCTAGAATAGCCTATGGACTAATATTATGAAGTGGCATCTTGTATATTTCGTCCAAGGCCTCATGCACTCATTAGGGTGGCTTCAAAGTCCTGAATCATCACTTGTAACTCCGTTTGTTCTCCTTGCGCATGGCATTATCTCCATGCTTGTTCTTGCTCCAATGTCCATCCTTCTCCAAGCTAGGGCCTTCATTTGTAAGCAAAACAAATGTATCCAATTTAGGCAAGATCATATTCTCATGAACATTAGAATCATTACCAAGAAACGGAAGTACCGATAATTTAATTGGCGTATGCGAGCTCTAGTAATTGGTCCAAAGATATGTAGCAAGAGGGGCTGTGGGTGTAACAATGGTATTGATGTCCTCATCACATAGCCCATCTTTATGCGTTGCTTACCCATCGAGACTAGCCATTGAGTATTACCGGCAACGTGACTTGTGCACATTAGTGATCATACTCCATAGCATACATACCATACCAAAGTGGTGCATATCTTAGCATCAACTTGTGTGTCACAAAGTTGTTATCGCATACACAATTGCTATCTTGGTTCGTGAAGTTTTGCAGGAGAAATGAGCTCAAAAGAGAAAGAGCCAATCAAGCTTTTAAGCAAAGAGAGAAAGATAAGCAAAGAGCTTATGAGCAAGAACCATAGCATCATACAACATTAAGATTGTCATACTTGATCATCTTGGATCAACACATCGAAACACCATACATATAGCATACTTGGGATAGAAGTCGTTGCATTTTTGCTTAGTAGGTTGTGCACAAGTTCAGATCCGCCTCTTATGCAATCGTATAGCGCCTCTCTAGTGTTGTGCAACAAGAGCATCTTGGTGTATTCCACATTTTGGCTCATCCTTGGGCATAACCCCATATTATCTATTTGCGCTGCAGTGTTTCCGGTACCATATCTTGCTATTGGTCTACTTGTTGCATTTGCAAATTTGTGAATCATTTCCAACTTTATTGAGTCTCACTTACAATTGCATCAAATTTTGTGCCACCATCCTAACTGAGCTCCACCATAAGCTTTTATTTGTGTAGGTGTGAGAACCAACAAGAATCGGTACCAAGAGTGCTATTTCATTGTCCGCATTTGAGTGAACTTGATTCATTTTCAACATCGGTCAAAGGTACATTGGTATTAGTTCTTTCCGCTCTACCACTCACATTTTGCTTGGAATGATGGATAGGCCAAGTTCTTCTACAAACCCACTCTTCATCGAAAGCAAGACGATTTACATGTCTACATACGCCACCAAGAGCCACCTCTTTGGTGCACAACGAAGCGCACCAAGAACAACAAGCAATGAGCAACCGTGATCGACAACCTCGCCACCGACTTGCGACTCTCCGAGCAGCATACAAGGGACTACTTCGACAACAAGTTCGAGGCTCACAAGCAAGAGAATGATGCAAGAATGGACGAGATCCGCGCTTTGATGAGAAACCGCATCATTCAACTTCTTCATCATCAAGACGGAGCCGCCGAGTAGACACTCCGACGACACCTTCTACGACTCAAGTACACCTACTTCAACACTCTTCGTCGTGTCAGCCGTCAAGACCGGCATGCATCTCGCAACCCGCTACATGACAAGCATTCACAAGAGCAAGTTGATGATCAAGCTCCTCGTCCTCAATCAAACCAAGAGTGATGCGGAGCATCCCCCACTCATCCCCACGGACGTGTCTACATCTCCCTCAACACCACCGGGACCCATGACAAGAGCCCGAGCCAAGGCTATTGAAGATAAGGTGAACTTGCTCCTCTCCGAACTTCTTATTTCTACCCATGAGACATGGCTACTACCTCATTCCAAACTCTATGTGTAATCGATACATGGAGGCGAACCAAGGATCTACTACTTGCAAGAGCCAAGACGGCGAGGACCCCAAGTATGTCGAAGAGGAAGAAGGGATGCAAAAGGTTACAGGACACGGACGTCCGACCCTTCCGACGTCCGACGATTCTCAGACACGGACGTCCGACGCCCGGACGTCCGAACATCACACCCGAATCAAACCTACGGACAACCGAGCTGACCGGACGTCCGGACTACGACCTCCCGAGCCGGAACTACGGACGATCGACAGCCTCCGGACGTCCGGACCTCTCCTGGTTCCCTCGACGACCGGTGCGCTACGGACGACCGACGACTCCACGACAGAGAAGAATCTACGGACGTCTCAACGTGTCCGGACGACCGACCTTCCCGAAGCCTCCGGACGTCCGACGCCTTCCGGACGTCCGATGTTCGATGCAGGCTGAAGCCCATGTACCCTTCGCTTTGACTTCCATTTGCACTAAGACTATAAATAGGACCCTCCCATCTCCTAGTTAGGGTTAGCTTTGGATTTGCTCATATTTCGGTGTGAGAGCCTTTGCTCATCCACTTGGCTACTTCTCCTTTTGAGATCAGGACCTCTACGGAGAAGATCCCCCAAGCGGATTCAAGACCCTCCTGTGGTGGACCCATCAAGACCTCCTCTCGGAGAAGAACGGCTACCCTTGTATCTTTACCTTTATTGTTCTTGAATCTTGTGCCACTCTATGTGTTCATCGATCTAGCGCTTGTGTGATTGGTTTCTTGTCGGTTAAGTGATCTCTCTCGCTTTCCCCGTGATTTCCTCGTGTTCTTCCGCCGTTCTTCGTGTTCCTCGAGGGATTCTCTCCAAACGTGAAAGATCGCCCACATAGGGTTCCGCCTACATCATCTATGGTATCATGAGCCACGCTCATCACGCTTTTGGAGCCCCTACATCGTGTTTTCTAGCTTGATTTTGTTGTTTTCGCCCTAAAATTCAAAAATCCCCATCAAAAATAGCCCCAATTTTTTTTGTGATTTGTTAGTGTGATGAGATTTTGTTGGATTTGGTCCATGGATTTGTGTTGCTACATGTAGATCTAGCTTTCCCACCTCCCCACCCTCTTCCATCTTCCAAACCCTCGATTTCGACCTCACAATCATCTTCTTCCCGAAATTTTGTAGTTCCTCTCCCCGAGCCCGATTTTCGCTTAAGTTCGACATCCGGACAAGGCCGGACGTCTGACGCTGTCCGGACGACCGTAAGTTCACTTGGACGCTCAGAAACCCCGACCAAACTGAATTTCTTCTGCCTGCATACACCACAACCACCACATATTTCTCCACATCTTCCAAACCCATATACACCTAAATCTTCCACGATTCCTCCGATGACGATCTTGACACATTTTGGTCTTTGAGATTTTGAGTTGTGGCTTCCGATCCTTTTGTGTTTCGCTATCTAGGTGCGGTTAAAAGTCATCATCACCACTGCTCATCTACATCGACCACCATCATCGCAAGGACGGTAACTTCGACGACATCTTTGTCATACCTTGCTATTGCATTGATAACCCACATTGCCTCATTTTATGTAGCTTACCCATCGAGACTAGCCTTTGAGTATTGCCGCAACGTGACTTGTGCACATTTAGTGATCATACTCCATAGCATACATACCATACCAAAGTGGTGCATATCTTAGCATCAACTTGTGTGTCACAAAGTTGTCATCGCATACACAATTGCCATCTTGGTTCGTGAAATTTTGCATGAGAAAAGAGCTCAAAAGAGAAAGAGCCAATCAAGCTTTTAAGCAAAGAGAGAAAGATAAGCAAAGAGCTTATGAGCAAGAACCATAGCATCATCAAACATTAAGATTGTCATACTTGATCATCTTGGATCAACACATCGACACACCTTACATATAGTATACTTGGGATAGAAGTCGTTGCATTTTTGCTTAGTAGGTTGTGCACAAGTCTGTATTCGCTTATTGTGCAATCGTATAGCTGCTCTCTAGTGTTGTGCAACAAGAGCATCTTGGTGAATTCCACATTTTGGCTCATCCTTGGTTGCATAACCCCATATTATCTATTTATGTGTGTTTCCGTGTACCATATTTTGCTATTGGTCTACTTGTTGCATTTGCAAATTTGTGAATCATTTCCAACTTTATTGGGTCTCACTTACAATTGCATCAAATTTTGTGCCACCATCCTAACCGAGCTCCACCATAAGCTTTTATTTGTGTAGGTGTGAGAACCGACAAGAATCGGTACCAAGAGTGCTATTTCATTGTCCGCATTTGAGTGAACTTGATTCATTTTCAATATATGTCAAAGGTCCATTGGTATAAGTTCTTTCCGCTCTACCACTCACATCTTGCATGGAATGATGGATAGGCCAAGTTCTTCTACCAACCCACTCTTCATCGAAAGCAAGACGATTTACATGTCCTCATACATCACCAAAGCCACCTCTTCGGTGCACAACGAAGCGCTGCACCAAGAACAACAAGCAATGAGCGATCGTGATCGACAACCTCGCCACCGACTTGCGACTCTCCGAGCAACGATAAGAGACTACTTCGACAACAAGTTCGAGGCACACAAGCAAGAGAATGATGCAAGAATGGACGAGATCCGCAAGTTGATGAGAAACCGCATCATTCCACTTCTTCATCATCAAGACGGAGCCACTCGAGTCGACAATCGACGACACCTTCTACGACTCAAGTACACCGTCATTGAACTCTCTTCGACGAGCCGCACGCCAAGATCGCTATGCATCTCGCAACCCGCTACATGACAAGCACTCACAAGAGCAAGTTGATGTTCAAGTTCCTCGCCCTCAATCAAACCAAGAGGCTTTTGCTCAAGCTCAAGAACGGCAACGCCTTCGCCGCCAACAAGAGGAAGAAAGAGCACGCCGTCACCAAGACGAACAAGACGCCAATGCTCAACGTCGCAACAACAACAACGTGAAGCGCAAGCTCTTGAGGCGCAACGTGCCCTTCAAGAATCAAGTAAAGCCGCCGCTAACCGCAATCACGAACGGCGCAATCAAGAGGAAGCCCTTCGAGAAGAAATACAAGAGAGGAACTACCAACCTAATGTACAACGCCAAGTTCCTCAAGCTCCTCCACAAGCTCGCCAAGCTCCACCTCAACCTCAAATTCCACACGAGCAAGTTGATCATGGTCTTCCTCCGCGCCAAGAGCAACATGAAGACAAGTACATTCCACGCCAAGGACGCCATCATCAACATCGCCAACAATACAATGAAGAGCAACGCCACGGCAAGCTAAAATTCACCATGCCCAAGTTCAATGGAAGCAATGACCTCAAGACTACCTCTCATGGGCATTGAAGGTTGACAAAATCTTCCGCTTGCAATAACTACGATGAAGCGAAGAAAATCGCTATGGCATCACTTGAGTTCCAAGATTATGTGCTCATATGGTGGGAACAAATCATTGAGCGACGACAAGCAAGAGGTGAACCTCCAATCACCACTTGGGCTCAAATGAAGGATGTCATGCGAGCACGCTTTGTACCAACATACTACAATCGCGACTCTTCAAGAAACTCCAACTACTCAAGCAAGGAACAAAGAGCGTTGAAGAATACTACAAGGAAATGGAGATAGCCATGATTCGAGCCAATGTCAAGGAAGATGATGAGCAAACTATGGCACGCTTCTTGAATGGACTCAATCATCCCATTAAGAAGATCGCCGACTTCCAACCATATTCATCCCTCATTGAGCTCGTGCATCAAGCTACAAAGGCGAACGCCAAGTGCAAGATGACTTCAAGCACGCCAAGTACTCATCCAAGACCCACGGTCCATCCAACAACCAAGCTTCAACGACTCCAACTTCCACATCGACCAAGCCTTATTCACGAAACGACGACAAGTCAAGTTACAAGAAAACTTCGACAAGTTCAAGTCGCCCTCCTCCTTCTACAAACAACCTCAAACCGCTGCTTCATCCCTCTACTCCGACCGATGAGACCATTAAGACAAGCTCCTTCAAGTGTTTCACTTGCGGCGGCCGAGGCCACAAGTCATACGAATGCACCAACAAGCGCACCATGATCCTCAACGACGATGGCACATATGACTCCATGAGTGAAGAGGAAATGGAAGCTCTTGAGCAAGTGGCCATGCACCGGCAAGTAAATGAAGATGAAGACGATCAAGTCTTTTGTGATGAGGATTCGAGCCCCGCTCTCGTTGTCTCCAATGTCTTGACCCTTCAACATCAACAAGAAGAAGACCAACGATGCCACATCTTCCACACAAAAGCCGGCATCAATGGACGGTCCATCAAGGTCATCATCGATGGAGGTAGTTGCCACAACTTGGCAAGTGAAGAACTATGCTCCAAGCTACAATTGGTCAAGAGGAAGCACCCACACCCTTACAAGGTTCAATGGCTAAGGACTCCAAGACTATACGAAGTCGAGCATACGGTCCAAGTCTCCTTCAAAATTGGTGCTTACGAAGACACTTTGAATGTGATGTGGTCCCAATGACCGCTTGCCACCTACTTCTTGGTCGACCATGGCAATTCGACCGTGGTGTCATCCACAATGGGCGCACCAATCACTATAGCTTCAAGATGAAGGGAAAGAATATGTGCTACGACCTATGTCTCCTAGTCATGTGATAGCCGACAAACAAGCCACCCATCATAGAGAAAAGAGTGAGAAAGCGATCCACCAAAAAGTGAGTGAGAGCCACAAGCCAAATTTGAGAGACTCTTCGCCTAGAGAGAAAAACCTCATTCTATTTGCCACCAAAAGTGAGATGAGAGAAGTTTGTGAGAACCCATCTACCGTGATGCACTTTGTCCTTGTGTGCAAGGATGGAGAACCAAAAACTAACACCATTCACGAGCCACCTTTGGTGTTTCAATCTCTTTTGCAGGAATTCCAAGATGTTTTTCCCGATGAGCTACCTCCGGTCTACCTCCTCTTCGAGGCATTGAGCATCGAATCGACCTCATCCCCGAGCGCCTACCAAACAAAGCTCCATACCGAGTCAATCCGAAGAAACCAAGGAGATTCAACGGCAAGTACAACAACTCATCGACAACGGTCATGTACGTGAAAGCCTAAGCCCTTGTGCCGCTCCGTTATTCTTGTGCCTAAGCCCGATGGAAGTTTCCGCTTGTGTTCGATTGTAGACCTATCAATGCTATTACTGCTCGATATAGGCATCCCATTCCTCGCTTAGATGACATGCTTGATGAACTTAGTGCAGCCAACTTTTTCTCAAAAATTGATCTTAAAAGTGGCTATTATCAAACCGATACAAGAGGGTGATGAATGGAAAACTGCTTTAAAACCAAATTTGGTTTATATGAGTGGTTAGTGATGCCTATGTGTCTTTCGAAGCTCCCGTGTACTTTTGTGCGTCTTATGCATCATGTACTTCGTCCTTACATTGGAGTCTTTGTTGTGGTTTACTTTGACGATATTCTTGTGTTTAGCAAAACCATGAAAGAGCGCATCAATCATGTAAAATCTGTGTTGCAAACTCTTCGCAAAGAAAGCCTTTATGCAAACTTGAAAAATGCACATTTGGAGTTGACAAAGTGGTTTTCTTGGGTTTTGTTGTTTCTCAAAGGGTGTCCATGTTGATGAATCTAAAATTCAAGCAATTAAAACTTGGCCCCAACCCACCAATTTGCAACGCGTGAAGTTTTCTTGGTCTTATGGTTTCTATCGCCGCTTAGAAAGATTTTAGCACAATTGCCGCCTTTGCATGCTTTGAGCAAGAAGAATACTCCCTTTGTTTGGGGAACTTTGCATCAGCCGCTTTTGATAAGCTCAAGACTTTGCTTACTCATGTCCGATTCTTGCTTTGCCCAATTTTGACAAAACTTTTGAGGTTCATTGTGATGCAAGTGGTACCGAATAGGCGGAGTTTTGATGCAAGAAAACGAGCCATTGCTTATTTTAGTGAAAAACTCTCCGTGCTCAACTTAATTATCCCATCTATGATAAGGAATTGTATGCTTTAGTGCGGTGCTACATGTTTGGGAACATTACCTTAGACCGCATGAGTTTGTCATCCATACCGATCATGAAACGCTTAAGTACCTCAAAGGTCAAACTAAGTTGAACAAGTTTACATGCCAAATGGAGTGAATTCATTGAATCTTTTCCTTATGTGATCAAGTACATTAAGGGTAAAGAGAATGTAGTTGCAGACGCGCTTTCACGATATGCATGCTTGTCACCAACTTGAGTTGAATGTTATTGGTTTTGAGCATATAAAAGACTTGTATGAGCATGATCCATCTTTTGCTTCTCCTTATGCTAAGTGTTTGACGATACGCCTTGGGAACAATATTACATCAAGGATGGTTACCTTATGAGAGCTAACAAACTTTGCATTCCCGAGTCTTCTTCGCTTGCTCTTTTGCAAGAGGCTCATGGAGGCGGCCTCATGGGACACTTTGGACGCGACAAGACATTCGCCGACTCTCCAACAACTACTTTTGGCCCAAGATGTTCATGACGCCTCACGCTTCACCAACCGATGCTACACATGTCGCAAAGCTAAGTCTAAAGCTCAATCTCATGGCCTTTACATGCCTCTTCCTATTCCATATCAACCATGGGAAGACATTAGTATGGATTTTGTACTTGGTTTGCCTAGGACTCAAAATGGCAAGGATTCCGCCTTTGTTTTTGTGGATAGATTCTAAAATGGCATATTTCATTCCTTGCAACAAGATAGACGATGCTTCACATGTTGCAAATCTCTTTGTAGGAAATCTTGCACTCCATGGCGCATCAAAGACAATCGCCTCCGATCGTGACGCCAAGTTCTTGAGTTACTTTTGAAGACCCTATGTGCCAAGCTCGAATCAAGCTCTTGTTCTCCTCGCATACCATCCTCAAACCGACGGCCAAACGGAGGTGACGAACCGCACACTATCCACTCTACTTCGGTCTTGATCAAGAAGAACATCAAGGAGTGGGAAGCATGTCTACCCATCGCCGAGTACGCCTACAATCGCAAGACATTCAACTACCGCAAGTCCCCTTCGAGGTCGCTCACGGTTTCAACCCGTTGTCCCCATTGGACATTCTACCACTTCCTTCCAAGAGCGCACTAACATGGATGCAAGTGAACGAGCAAGCTACATCAAGAAGATGCACGAAGATACAAGGCACACCATCGAGCGCCAAGTACAACGCTGCAAACAAGCTCAACGCCAACAAGCAACCCATCGCCTTCAACATTGGTGATCTAGTATGGCTACACCTTCGCAAGGACCGCTTCCCCAAAGAACGCAAGTCCAAACTTCTCCTCGAGCCGATGGACCTTTCAAGGTACTAGCACGCCACAACGACAACGCTACAAGATCGACATACCGCGACAAGTACAACGTGAGCGACATCTTCAACGCCAAGGACCTCGCACCTTTCCATGGAGATGAAGCTTTTGATCCGAGGTCCGATCTCCCCAAGGGGGAGATGATGCGAGCATCCCACGATCATCCCCATGCATCCACAACCGCCTCATCAAGAGCCAAGAGGACCCATGACTAGAGCACGAGCTCGAGCTCTCGAGACCGAGGTGACTTCTCTCCTTAGTGAAATATCATATGACCCTCTCGAGACATGGCTACTACCTCAATCCGAATGTTGTGCATGCTTAGGTACCAAGGAACCAACCTAGGAGAAGCTACAGCTCAAGATGGACACCAAGAGCAAGAGGAAGAACTGCAGAGTCTGGGGGAGCGGTATTACCAAGCTGCGGTACTATCATTGGAGCCAAGCGTACTACCGCCTCCATCCGCCTATTTCCGCAAAACCCGACACACTCCAGAATCGAATAGCCGGAGCGGTATTATCATTAAGATAAGCGGTATTATCGAAAGCGGTATTATCACCACAAAGCGGTATTATCACTGAAAGCGGTACTACCGCCATGAAGCAACGGTATCACCGCCTCGCCCACAGTAGCTGCTTTCGGCCGAGGCCCATGTACTCTTTTCGCCTCTAACTTACCTCTTCGAACCTAGACTATAAATAGACCCTCCCTCATCCTTTCTAGGTTAGCTTTGATTTGCTCATATTTCGCAGTGAGAGCCTTTGCTCATCCACTTGGCTACTTCTCCTTCGAGATCAGACCTCTACGGAGAAGATCCCCAAGCGGATTCAAGACCCTCCTAGGGTGGACCTCAAGACCTCCTCTTCGAGAAGAACGGCTACCTTGTATCCTACCCTTTGTTGTCCTTGAATCTTGTGCCACTCTATGTGTTTGATAATCTAGCACTTGTGTGATCGCTTTGTCGGTTGAGTGATCTCTCTCGCTCTCCCCGTGTTTTCCTCGTGTTCTTCCGCCGTTTCTTCGTGATTTCCCGAGGATCCGCTCCAACGTGAAAGATCGCCCACGAGGGTTCCGCCTCACATCGTGCAAGTTAATCATGGTCTTCCTCCGCCAAGAGCAACATGAAGACGACATAATCCACGCCAAGGACGCCATCATCAACATCGCCAACAACACAATGAAGAGCAACGCCACGGCAAGCTAAAATTCACCATGCCCAAGTTCAATGGAAGGAATGACCTCAAGACTACCTCTCATGGGCACTAAAGGTTGACAAAATCTTCCGTTGCACAACCACGATGAAGCAAAGAAAATCGCTATGGCCTCACTTGAGTTCCAAGACTATGTGCTCATATGGTGGGAACAAATCATTGAGCGACGACAAGCAAGAGGTGAACCTCCAATCACCACTTGGGCTCAAATGAAGGATGTCATGCGAGCACGCTTTGTGCCAACCTACTACAACCGCGACCTCTTCAAGAAACTCCAACTACTCAAGCAAGGAACAAAGAGTGTCGAAGAATATTACAAGGAAATGGAGATAGCCATGATTCGAGCCAATGTCAAGGAAGATGATGAGCAAACTATGGCACGTTTCTTGAATGGAATCAATCATCCCATCAAGAAGATCGCCGACTTCCAACCAAACTCATCCCTCATTGAGCTCGTGCATCAAGCTACAAAGGCGGAACGCCAAGTGCAAGATGACTTCAAGTACGCCAAGTACTCATCCAAGACCTACGGCTTCTCCAACAACCAAGCTTCAATGACTCCTCCAACATCTACATCAACCAAGCTTTCTTCAAGAAACGACGATAAGTCAAGTTACAAGAAGACTTCGACAAGTTCAAGTCGCCCTCCTCCTACTACAAGCAACATCAGCCGCTGTGGTTTCATCCTCTACTCCGAACGATGAGACCATCAAGACAAGCTCCTTCAAGTGTTTCACTTGCGCGCCGAGGCCACAAGTCATACGAATGCACCAACAAGCGCATTCATGATCCTCAACGACGATGGCACATATGACTCCATGAGTGAAGAGGAGATGGAAGCCCTTGAGCAAGTGGCCATGCACCGCAAGTGAATGAAGATGAAGATGATCAAGTCTTTTGTGATGAGGATTCGAGCCCCGCCTCGTTATCTCCAAGGTCTTGACTCTTCAACATCAACAAGAAGAAGACCAATGATGCCACATCTTCCACACAAAAGCCGCATCAATGGACGGTCCATCAAGGTCATCATCGATGGAGGTAGTTGCCACAACTTGGCAAGTGAAGAACTATGCTCCAAGCTCCAATTGGTAAAGAGGAAGCACCCGATCCCTACAAGGTCCAATGGCTAAGTGAATCCGCACTATACGAGTTGAGCATACGGTCCTAGTATCTTTCAAAATTGGTGCATACGAAGACACTTTGGAGTGTGATGTGGTCCCAATGACCGCTTGTCACCTACTTGGTCGACCATGGCAATTCGACTGTGGTGTCATACACAATGGGCGCACTAATCACTATAGCTTCAAGATGAAAGGGAAAGAATATGTGCACGCACCTATGTCTCCTAGTCAAGTGATAGCCAACAAGCAAGCCACACATCATAGAGACAAGAGTGAGAAAGTGATCCACCCAAAAGTGAGTGAGAGCCACAAGCCAAATTTGAGCGACTCTTCGCCTAGAGAGAAAAACCTCATCCTATTTGCCACCAAATGCGAGATGAGGGCAGTGTGTAAGAACCCATCGAGTGTGATGCCACTTTGTCCTTGTGTGCAAGGATGGAGATCCAAAAACTAACACCATTCACGAGCTACCTTTGGTGTTTCGATCTGTTTTGCAGGAATTTCAAGATGTTTTCCCCGATGAGCTACCTCCGGGTCTACCTCCTCTTCGAGGCATTGAGCATCGAATCGACCTCATCCCCGGAGCGCCTCTACCAAACAAAGCTCCATACCGAGTCAACCCCGAAGAAACCAAGGAGATTCAACGGCAAGTACAACAACTCATCGACAACGGCCATGTACGTGAAAGCCTAAGCCCTTGTGCCGCTCCGCTATTCTTGTACCTAAGCCCGATGGAAGTTTCCGCTGTGTTCCGATTGTAGACCTATCAATGCTATTACTGCTCGATATAGGCATCCCATTCCTCGCTTAGATGACATGCTTGATGAACTTAGTGGAGCCCACTTTTTCTCAAAAATTGATCTTAAAAGTGGCTATTATCAAACCGCATACAAGAGGGTGATGAATGGAAATCGCTTTCAAAACCAAATTTGGTTTATATGAGTGGTTAGTGATGCCTATGGGTCTTTCGGAGGCTCCTGCACTTTTGTGCGCCTTATGCATCATGTGCTTCGTCCTTACATTGGAGTCTTTGTTGTGGTTTACTTCGACGATATTCTTGTGTTTAGCAAAACAATGAAAGAGCACATCACCATGTAAAATCTGTGTTGCAAACTCTTCGCAAAGAAAGCCTTTATGCAAACTTGAAAAATGCACTTTGGAGTTGACAAAGTGGTTTTCTTGGGTTTTGTAGTATCCTCAAAGGGTGTCCATGTTGATGAATCTAAAATTCAAGCAATTAAAACTTGGCCCCAACCAACCAATTTGCAACAAGTGCTAAGTTTTCTTGGTCTTATGGTTTTTATCGTCGCTTAGAAAGATTTTAGCACAATTGCCGCCCTTTGCATGCTTTGAGCAAGAAGAATACTCCCTTTGTTTGGGGAACTTTGCAATCAACCGCTTTTGATGAGCTCAAGTCTTTGCTTACTCATGCTCTGATTCTTGCTTTGCCCAATTTTGACAAAACTTTTGAGGTTCATTGTGATGCAAGTGGTACCGAATTGGCGGAGTTTTGATGCAAGAAAACGAGCCATTGCTTATTTTAGTGAAAACTATCCGTGCTCAACTTAATTATCCCATCTATGACAAAGAGTTGTATGCTTTAGTGCGTGTGCTACATGTTTGGGAACATTACCTTAGACCTCATGAGTTTGTCATCCATACCGATCATGAAACGCTTAAATACCTCAAAGGTCAAACTAAATTAAACAAGTGATGTAGGGCGGAACCCTACGTGGGCGATCTTTCACGTTGGAGCGGATCCTACGGTGAATCACGAAGAACACGCGGAAGAACAAGACGGAAAACACGGGGAAAACGAGAGAGAATTCACTCAACCGACAAGAGATCAATCACACAAGGGCTAGATCGATGAACACAAAGGGAGATACATGATTCAAGGTCAACAAAGGACGATACAAACGGTAACCGTTCTTCTCCGAGAGGAGGTCTTGATGGGGTCCACCCTAGAAGGGGGTCTTGAATCCGCTTGGGGGATCTTCTCCGAAGAGGTCCTGAGCTCCGAGGAGAAGTAGCCAAGTGGATGAGCAAAGGCTCTCACACAAACATGAGCTAAACCTAAGCTAACCCTAGAAAGGAAGTGGAGGTGGTCTATTTATAGTCTAAGCCACGAAGGGGTAAGTGGGAGAGGGATACAAGGCCAAAGGTCCAAGTCTGGTCAAGACAGTGGCAGGCGGTAGTACTGCTCATGGCCGGTAGTACCGCTTGAGCGGTAGTACTGCTTGAGGGGCGTAGTATCGCTGAGCGGTAGTACCGCTTGGAGGGGCGGTAGTACCGCTTGGTGGCCTTAGCGGTAGTACCGCTTGAGTGGGCGGTAGTACCGCTGCTCGAGCGCTGTGTTCTCTTCCTCCTTCTTCCATGCTTGGCCTTGGTCCTTGATCCTCCATGGTCGCCTCGGTTGTACCGAGTGTATGCAAGGTCCGTGCATGAGGTAGTAGCCATGTCTCACATGTGGAAAGTGACGGTTCGAAGAGGAGTGAGTTCACCTTGGGTCCAATGGCGCATAGTCGAGGTATCATCTTATGTATCCTTGGGGCTTGGAGAGTGGTTGGAGTGTACATGGGGATGAACGTGGTATGCTCCGCATCATCTCCCCTCCCTTGGGAAAGATCCGACCGGATCGTGATCCTCATCACCATGGAAACGGTTGTCGAGACGGACTTGTAGTTGGACAAAGTTGAAGACATGGCTAATCCAAGTAGTCCAAGGTGTCGCCGGAGTGATAGACATGCAAAAGAGCAAACACAAGAAACACTCGAAATACAATGGTTAGCGCACCCAAAGTGTCCATCATGTAAGAATGAGTCCGTGCGGCAAGATTGGTCGTGACAAAACGCATGAAGCTTATCAAGATGATCTAGAATGAGATGCAAAGCATTCATGGGAACAAATGCAATCATTGTGCACTCAATTGTGTTATGAGTATGAGCAATGCAACCACGGTGCAATATGATGTCATAAAGGGATGGTGCATCAAAAGCATGAACATAGCAATGGATGCTCGATATGTGAATGTCATCATGCAATTGATGGTAGGCAATGTGATCATTATGTATGAATATGCCATCAAGAAAGATCACAACAAATTTGCTAAGGAAGTGAACAAGCTCAAATATCATGGATGACATGGGAATACAAGATGCAACAAGGCAATCACAATGTGTGTCAATCCATGCATAAGACGCAAATTTGTGGTGAGTGTGATATGTCCATCGAGCATGAGTATGAGCACAATCAACAAATATGGAGGTGTTGGTATACCAATGCTCGATGTTGTGGCAAGAGTGGAAAACCGAAGGTGCATCCAATAAGTGCGAAGCGCCTCAATGTGAAGGTCCAAAGAGCCAATCTCCAATGTTGCTCCTCCATCCAATAGATGTAGCATGTAGACAACAAGAAAGAAACAACACGAAAGAGTGACCCATCCAATATGCATATTTGAGGATGGCTCAAAGGGAAGGAGGTCACCTTTAGGAGGATGTCGAAAATTTTGGTGTCGCGACATCGTATGCCTTCAGATGACCAAGTTGTCGATAACGCCATCGCCTTGTGAAACCTCCAAATGAAAGAACATGACAAACACTGAAAAACAAATGAGGTTAGCGGAAATGCAAAACCTATCATTCGAGTGGTAAGATACCCAACAAGTGTATGCATCATGCTCATCATAAGAAACTACAAGGAGCGTTTATAGTATGGAGGCATATGATGCAAGAACAACCAAATGCAATAGGCGCAATCAAACAAGCATGCATCACATGTAATATGTCAAAGTCTCCAAGATCAATAAGCGTAGTATGGTTGCACTCAATACAAGTGGATATGAAAGAGGCAACTAATGGACACAAGAGACAATGATCAAGATATATCATGTGAGAGGCATGAGCATATATGTCATCAACCCAAGAAAGCAAGTGATAGTGGAACATGGGTGATGCAACATAGCAAGCAATCATAGCGATCAAGTCAAGCAAGCTAGTAGTGCTAAGATGCAACATACTAGAAGGAATCATGGCAAGCATGTCATGTGTGCAAATAGTGGGCATGAGTAAATCACATGACGTAGCACAAACATGACAAGCAAGATATGAGGACATTAGCATGAATGTCTTGGCGAGGAGCCATATGTAAATAGCAATGGATCATCATGACTCTCCCAACACAACAAGCATCAATAGCATGGGGCACATGATAAACATGGCAAAAGCAACAAGGATCTCCAAGAAGCATGCAAATACACATAGGAGTAACGTAATGGTGAATCATGGGTATATGCAAGCAAGGGTCACAATTGCATGGCAAAGGCATAGAAGCAAGCATAACATGCAAAGTGAACACGATAGAATGGGCATAAGGTAACAAGTGGTAAATAGCCCAAAGCCGTGTGAGAGCCAAGTAGAAGAGATGCTGTAGTCCTTGCGCAAAAGGAATGGTGGGAATGAAAGTCCACGTGATCCCAAGTCATCGTTGTTTCAAGAGCTCAAGCTTCACAACTCATGGGATTGAGATGTTGACGAGTGTATGTGGGTACCTACACAAAACAAAGACAAAGAGAAAATTGTGTGTGCAAAGTGGTAGATGTACACATCATCCATCATGATGCGACGCGCATGTGTCGGTTAGCACAAAATATCCAATGCTCGAATAAATGAGATGCGTGATATAGAAACATGTCATCCATCATGATAGGTTTGTTATTATGTATAGCATAATGGAGACTCAAATTGTGTAATGCATCATGAGCAATATCTAGAGCATTGTTATTCATGGAATGCATATGGTGCAGGCAATTATGGGAATCATGCAAAGGATGGGATGAATCAAAATCTCCAAACATGTATGAGGAAACTATGGGGGTCTCCTCATGAGCATTAATGGAAACATCACCTGGAGAATATTGACAACATCCAAGACAATGCATATTTGGAACAATGTAATCATGGTATGACATAGTAGATGAACTGCGCAAATCATGTAAAGGAAGCATGGCAATATCATCACAAGAGAAGCAAAAGCCAATAACCATGGGCTTGTCATCTATGCCATATGTGCAAATTGGGTTTATTTTAATGGCATATGCATAGTCACTATGAAGAGATTGCAAATAAGACATATGATTGATCTCATGCATAGCATATGACAAGTCAAGCGGATTATCAAACATGATGTGACCAATAGAATTTACACATGATATCCTATGAAGCATAGCATCACAACTAGGCAACTCAACATGCTCATCATCATATTCATCGTAAATAGGTAAGTCAAGGCATGAAGAAGTTTCACTAGCATGAAGCATGGTAATAGGTGGGTCAACATCATGCAAGCAATCAATCTCAAGAATGTCCACTAGTGGGACTAGAGAAGCACCATCACCTATGTTACCTTTGAGCGCCGCCATGTGTTGTAGGTGAGGTGTTGAAGATTGTCTCGTTGTCACGCTCATCTTGATGGAACCATGTGGGGTTCATCATCATCCACCATGGCCATCGCTGCCTCTAATGTAGGGATGGACTGCCGAGGATAGGCATGTCGTCATGTAGGAGACCTAGCACCAAAGAAGAAAACACACTAGGAGTAGAGGTTAAGTCGTTAGAAATCATAGTGGCCTCATGTGCCGTGGTCAACTACCTCACTCACTAAGTGTTGTGGCTCACCACCACCTCAAGTATGCTCTCACCAGATGGTGGGTGGAGTCACCAAATGGCGCCAACCTCACATAGGATGTGTGGCATGCTCTCATGTGTGGGGCTAGTGGTGGTCACACTCATCCTCTCATAGGAAATGCACTCAATGTCATATAGGGTGGAGTCACCATGTCACTCATGTGGTGGTGGCTCTCCTCACATGGCAATTGGGGCATCTCGACATATGTGGGTGCCGAGAGATGTAGGTGCAATGTCTCCATGCGCTGGTCGCAGAGCTTGACTCGGAGTATGAGTCCAATGTGGGCGCTGCCTTCATGTTGTTGAAGAGGTTCATTGCCGTCGCCGTGGTCGGGGGATGGCCCTTGCTCGACTGCCTTGTCACCGCCTTGGTGTTGGAGGCCCATATGATGTGGCACCTCATAGCTCGCCTCCATGACCGGGGGAGTTTCCCATGCTCGCCATCTTCCTTGAGGGGCTTCAAGATGGAAGTGTCGCCTCGTCGAGGTGGTCGCTTTGGACTTGATGAAGTCGATGTAGGCGCATCGGGGAAGTAGGCGAAGATGCCGACGTCCAAAGGCTTAAGATGTTTTGAGAACACTTGGCTAAGATGCCAAGTGGTAGATGTAGCCGTAGCGCCTGCCTTGGTGGTGGTCGCCTCGCGGTCTTCTTGTGCTTATGAAGCTCGACTTGGCATGAAGTAGGGCTTGTTGGGACTCGTGCATTTGCGCTTGGAGCATCTTCATGATGATGATGTCGTTGTCGTGCTTGAGCTCGTAGTAGATGTCGCTCGTCATCGCCGCACATGATGCTTGAGGTGACTTGCCCTTCATGACGATGTTGATCACGTAATGTGATGGTGGTCGCCATGTAGATGTGGACGAGGACGATTTGCGCTTGCATCGCTTACGCCCAAGACTTGTGGCTTGAACGTCCCGCCTTTGAAGATGACGAAGGGCAAGAAGACTTGATCAAGGCCCAATCTCCTCCATCCTTGCATCTTGCTCCTCTTTATGTGCGGCAAGCTTCTTATCAAGTAGTCCCTTCTCCTTGCTTCGAGTGATGAATGTCGATGGAGATGTTCTCGGCGCGCCTCGCAATCTTGATTGTGTGCTTTGCACTTGTCGTTGTAGATCAAGAGAGACGCTTTGTGATGTAGTTGTTCACGCCGCCGTTGTTGTCGAAGACCGGAGATGAAATGCCTTGCCTATCCATCACAAGACTCGAGCAAATATGAGTGGAGAAAGAGAAGAACTTATACCAATGTACCTTGACCGATGTTGAAAATGAATCAAGTTCACTCAAATGCGGACAATGAAATAGCACTATTGGTACCAATCTTGTCGGTTCTCACACCTACACAAGTAAAGCTTATGGAGGAGCTCGTGAGGATAGTGGCACAAAATTTAATGCAAAATGTTAGCAAGAGTCAAAATGTTGAAAGAGATTCACAAATTCGCAAGTGAAACAAATGGACCAATAGCAAAGAATGGCACACGGAAACACACACACGGATAGATAAATGGGGTCGTGCAACCAAGGAATGAGCACAAAATGTGGAATCCACGAAAACGCCGTGTTGCACAACTCAAGAGAGACGCTAGCACGATTGCTCAATAGGCGGATACTACACTTGTGCACAACCTATAAGATGCAAAATGGATAAACTTCTATCCCAAGTATGCTATGTATGTATGGTTCCCGTGTTTCTCTCAAGATGATCCAAGATGATCGGATATGACAATCTTATGTGCAATATGGTATGATGCTATGGCACTTGCTTACAAGCTCTTTGCTCTCTTCTCTTTGCTTAAAAGCTTTATTTTTTTTTTTTGGCCACTTTGCACAATGCACAAACCAAGATAGCAATTGTGTGTATGCAGGAACAAACTTGTGACACAAGATGATATGATGATACCAAGATGATATGGTATGTATGCAATGGATGGTGTAGATCACTAATGTGCACAAGTAACGCTGCCGCAATACTCAAATGGCTAGTCTCGATAGGCAAGTAACGCAAAATGGGCTAGGGTTATCAATGCAATTTGCAAGGGAATATACAATGGTGTCGCCGAGGTTACCATTCTGATATGGCGATGAGTGGCGTGTTCTTGATGTAGATACCAAGATGATGGAGACTCGCCCTAAGTAGCCAAACACCTTAGGAAACGGAAAACCGCGAACTCAAAATCTCAAACTTCAATTGTCAAAGTGGTGGTAGTGGAAAGCGGTGGTGGTTTGCACTTGGCAATGTGGAAGTGGAATGATGGGCTATACACGTGTCGGAGTTGAAGTTGCCGCCCTAAGTAGCCAAACACCTTAGGAGACACAAGCCACAACTCAAAAAGCTCAATCAACAATTGGGTTAAGTTGGGTTGTCAAGTGTATGGTGGGCAAGGTTATGTGGAAGTGGTGGTGGTGGTTGATGAAGAAGCAATCGTCCCTAAGTAGCCAAACACCTTAGGAGACTCGAATCACTACTCAAGCAACCACTAATGCTATGGGGAACAAAATTGGTTAGGTTGCGGAAGTCGGTGGTGGTTATGTGGAGGATGTATGGAAGCCCTAGGCAAAGATGCCAAAGTTCACAAAATTTGATGGAGTCAAATGGTGATGGTAGTATTTTTATGGAAGGGGGTGTCAATAGCTTCAAACGAGCTAAAGAACGCCAAAATCGGACTGGATGAATTAGTTATGGTCAAACGGTGAAACGGAAAAACTGAAATCGGGTAGGGCGGTAGTACTGCTCGAGGGCGGTAGTATCACCAGAAGCGGTAGTATGCTGGAACGGGCGGTAGTACCGCTGTGTCGGGTTTTTTCGCAAAACTGGCTCGAGGGGCGTAGTGTTGCTTGAAGGGCGGTAGTACCGCTTGAGGTGCTAAGCGGTAGTACCGCTGAAGGGCGGTAGTAGTACCGTGTCGGGATTTTTCAAACCGGATAGGGCGCGATTTTGGAAGCGGAAATGGATGATTTCAAGGTCAAAATTGAGAGATTTCGTGATGGAAAGTGGGGAAACTTGGGGAAATGCTAGATCCACTTGAAACCAAGCAAATCCATGGATCAAAATCAACAAAACATCATCAAAACTAACAAATCACAAAAAAATTGGGGCTATTTTTGATGGGGATTTTTGGATTTAGGACGAAATCAACAAAATCAAGCTAGAAAAGAGGGTAGGGCTCCAAAACGTGATCAACTTGGCTCATGATACCATAGATGATGTAGGGCGGAACCTCACGGGCGATCTTTCACGTTGGAGCGGATCCTACGGTGAATCACGAAGAACACGCGAAGAACAAGACGGAAAACACGGGAAAACGAGAGAGAATTCACTCAACCGACAAGAGATCAATCACACAAGGGCTAGATCGATGAACACAAAGGGAGATACATGATTCAAGGTCAACAAAGGACGATACAAACGGTAACTGCTTTTCTCCGAGAGGAGGTCTTGATGGGGTCCACCCTAGAAGGGGTCTTGAACTGCTTGGGGGATCTTTCTCCAAGAGGTCCCGAGCTCCGAGGAGAAGTAGCCAAGTGGATGAGCAAAGGCTCTCACACAAACATGAGCTAAACCTAAGCTAACCCTAGAAAGGAAGTGGAGGTGGTCTATTTATAGTCTAAGCCACGAAGGGGTAAGGGGAGAGGGATACAAGGCCAGGGCCATGGCACAAGACAAAGTAGGCGGTAGTACTGCTCATGGCCGGTAGTACTCGCTTGAGCGGTAGTACTGCTTGAGGGGCGGTAGTACCGCTTGAGCGGTAGTACCGCTTGAGGGGCGGTAGTACCGCTTGAGTGGGCGGTAGTACCGCTGCTCGAGCTGCCAGTTCTTCTTCCTCCTTCTTCCATGCTTGGCCTTGGTCCTTGATCCTCCATGGTCGCCCTCGGCTGTACCCGAGTGTATGCAAGGTCCGCATGAGGTAGTAGCCATGTCTCACATGTGGAAAGTGACGGTTCAAGAGGAGTGAGTTCACCTTGGGTCCAATGGCGATAGACGAGGTATCATCTTATGTATCCTTGGGGCTTGGAGAGTGGTTGGAGGTACATGGGGATGAACGTGGTATGCTCCGCATCAACAAGCCGCCATGCAAATGGAGTGAATTCATTGAGTCTTTTCCTTATGTGATCAAATACATTATGGGTAAAGAAAATGCAGTTGCCGACGCGCTTTCACGATATGCATGCTTGTCACTCAACTTGA